>CM043021.1:47650426-47813276 GCA_023690525.1 Holotrichia oblita
TGGTGTATCGCCGTCTTTCGTTTCGTTGCAGGTTTTTTTTGTTCTCGAGCCTCTTTTCTCGCGATTTCTTTGAAATTTTGCAGTAGATATTGTTTGTATCCCAAATTTAGGTAGGATACTTTCCGAGGAGCGTAGTTGGTCGCATGTCGCCGGAAACGACGCCAGCTTGTCTTTCTTAAGTAGCTAGCGAAAAATTTCGTCGAGATTTGAAATCCCCGGCCTACTAGCAATCCAACCCATATACAAGTTTTTTTCCCTGAAGCTATTAAGCTGAAAATGTAAGAGGCTATGGGCATCGCAGTAGCTGTGAGTATGGACGGGCTTCATTTTAGTATATTTCTAATGGACGTAGATCCGTGAAATTTTCAGAATAGGTATTATGGGCTAATTCCTGTCGAATGGTGTATCTTTCGAAAACATGGTGTCACAGGTTATCGAGATAATCGCCGTCTTTGTTCTCGTTTAACGTCAGCGATGCGATTTCGTTTGATATTTGAAATCAGCGTGAGAAATGCAATTTTTTTGATACAGCCTTTTTCTCGCTCAAGATGCGCATGTCGGAGAAAATCAATTTCACCTATTTAGAATGACGTTAGAACTTTGAAATTTTGGCAGTAGATATTGTTTGTATCCCAAATTTAGGTAGGATACTTTCCGAGGAGCGTAGTTGGTCGCATGTCGCCGGAAACGACGCCAGCTTGTCTTTCTTAAGTAGCTAGCGAAAAATTTCGTCGAGATTTGAAATCCCCGGCCTACTAGCAATCCAACCCATATACAAGTTTTTTTCCCTGAAGCTATTAAGCTGAAAATGTAAGAGGCTATGGGCATCGCAGTAGCTGTGAGTATGGACGGGCTTCATTTTAGTATATTTCTAATGGATGTAGATCCGTGAAATTTTCAGAATAGGTATTATGGGCTAATTCCTGTCGAATGGTGTATCTTTCGAAAACATGGTGTCACAGGTTATCGAGATAATCGCCGTCTTTGTTCTCGTTTAACGTCAGCGATGCGATTTCGTTTGATATTTGAAATCAGCGTGAGAAATGCAATTTTTTTGATACAGCCTTTTTCTCGCTCAAGATGCGCATGTCGGAGAAAATCAATTTCACCTATTTAGAATGACGTTAGAACTTTGAAATTTTGGCAGTAGATATTGTTTGTATCCCAAATTTAGGTAGGATACTTTTCGAGAGCGTAGTTGGTCGCATGTCGCCGGAAACGACGCCAGCTTGTCTTTCTTAAGTAGTAGCTAGCGAAAAATTTCGTCGAGATTTGAAATCCCCGGCCTACTAGCAATCCAACCCATATACAAGTTTTTTTCCCTGAAGCTATTAAGCTGAAAATGTAAGAGGCTATGGGCATCGCAGTAGCTGTGAGTATGGACGGGCTTCATTTTAGTATATTTCTAATGGATGTAGATCCGTGAAATTTTCAGAATAGGTATTATGGGCTAATTCCTGTCGAATGGTGTATCTTTCGAAAACATGGTGTCACAGGTTATCGAGATAATCGCCGTCATTGTTCTGCTTAACTTCAGCGATGGATTACTTGATATCTGAAATCAGGAGAAATGCATTTTTTTTGCAGCCTTTTTCTGGCCCAAGATGCGCAGTCGTTGACAAAATCAATTTCACCTATTTAGAATGACGTTAGAACGTTGAAATTTTGGCAGTAGATATTATTTGTATCCCAAATTTAGGTAGGATACTTTCCGAGGGCGTAGTTCGTCGCGTGTTGCCGGAAACGACGCCAATTCCTTATCTTTCTTAAGTAGCTAGGGCGAAAATTTCGTCGTGAGATTTAAAACCCCCGGCCCACGAGCAATCCAACGCATATACAAGTTTATTTTCCTGAAGCTATTGTTGAAAATCGTAAGAGGCTATGGGCATCGCAGTAGCTGTATATGGACGGGCTTCATTTTAGTATATTTCTAGTGGACGTAGATCCGTGAAATTTCAGAATAGGTATTATGGGCTAATTCCTGTCGAATGGTTTATCTTTCGAAAACATGGTGTCACAACTTATCGAGATAATCGCCGTCTTTGTTCTTGTTTAACCTCAGCGATGCGATTTCGTTTGATATTTGAAATCAGCGTGAGAAATGCAATTTTTTTGGTACAGCCTTTTCTCGCTCAAGATGCGCATGTCGGACAAAATCAATTTCACCTATTTAGAATGACGTTAGAACTTTGAAATTTTTGGCAGTAGATATTATTTGTATCCCAAATTTAGGTAGGATACTTTTCGAGAGCGTAGTTCGTCGCGTGTTGCCGGAAAAGACGCCACCTTATCTTCTTAAGAAGTAGCTAGCGAAAAATTTCGTCGAGATTTGAAATCCCCGGCCTATTTCAGTAATCCAACGCATATACAAGTTTTTTTCCTGAAGTTATTAGCTGAAAATGTAAGAGGCTATGGGCATCGCAGTAGCTGTGAGTATGGACGGGCTTCAATTTAATATATTTCTAGTGGATGTAGATCGTGAAATTTTCAGAATAAGGTATTATGGGCTAATTCCCGTCCGAATGGTCAATCTTTCGAAATTGCATGGTGTTTTTTGAGATAAGCCGTCATTGTTCTCGTTTAACCTAAGATGCGATTTCGTTTGATATCTGAAATCAGCGTGAGAAAATTTTTTTTGGTACAGCCTTTTTCTGGCTCAAGATATTTACAAAATCAATTTCACCTATTTAGAATGACGTTAGAACGTTAAATTTTGGCAGTAGGCATATTGATTGTATCCCAAATTTAGGTAGGATACTTTCCGAGGGCGTAGTTCGTCGCGTGTTGCCGGAAACGACGCCACCTTATCTTTCTTAAGTAGCGAAAATTTCGTCGAGATTTGAAATCCCCGGCCTACGAGCAATCCAACGCATATACAAGTTTATTTTCCCTGAAGCTATTAAGCTGAAAATGTAAGAGAGCTATGGGCATCGCAGTAGCTGTGAGTATGGACAGGCTTCATTTTTAGTATATTTCTAGTGGACGTAGATCCGTGAAATTTTCAGAATAGGTATTATGGGCTAATTCCTGTCGAATGGTGTATCTTTGGAAAACATGTGTCACAGCTTATCGAGATAATCGCCGTCATTGTTCTAGTTTAACGTCAGCGATACGATTTCGTTTGATATTTGAAATCAGCGTGAGAAATGCAATTTTTTTGGTACAGCCTTTTTCTCGCTCAAGATGCGCATGTCGGACAAAATCAATTTCACATATTTAGAATGACGTTAGTACTTCGAAATTTTGGCAGTAGATATTGTTTGTGTCCCAAATTTAGATAGGATACCTCCGAGAGCGTAGTTCTTCGCGTGTTGCCGGAAACGACGCCACCTTATCTTTCTTAAGTAGCTAGCGAAAAATTTCGTCGAGATTTGAAATCCCCGGCCTACTAGCAATCCAACCCATCTACAAGTTTTTTTCCCTGAAGCTATTAAGCTGAGAATGTAAGAGGCTATGGGCATCGCAGTAGCTGTGAGTATGGACCTGCTTCATTTTAGTATATTTCTTGTGGATGTAGATCCGTGAAATTTTCAAAATAGGTATTATGGGCTAATTCCTGTCGAATGGTTTGTCTTTCGAAAACATGGTGTCACAGCTTATCGAGATAATCGCCGTCATTGTTCTCGTTTAACCTCAGCGATGCGATGATATCTGAAATCAGCGTGAGAAATGCATTTTTTGGTACAGCCTTTTTCTCGCTCAAGATGCGCATGTCGGACAAAATCAATTTCACCTATTTAGAATGACGTTAGAACTTTGAAATTTTGGCAGTAGATATTATTTGTATCCCAAATTTAGGTAGGATACTTTCCGAGAGCGTAGTTCGTCGCGTGTTGCCGGAAACGACGCCACCTTATCTTTCTTAAGTAGCTAGCGAAAAATTTCGTCCAGATTTGAAATCCCCGGCCTACTAGCAATCCAACCCATATACAAGTTTTTTCCTGAAGCTATTGCTGAAAATGTAGAGAGCTATGGGCATCGCAGTAGCTGTGAGTATGGACGGGCTTCATTTTAGTATATTTCTAGTGGAGATAGATCCGTGAAATTTTCAGAATAGGTATTATGGGCTAATTCCCGTCGAATGGTGTATCTTTCGAAAACATGGTGTCACAACTTATCGAGATAATCGCCGTCTTTGGTCTTGTTTAACGTCAGCGATGCGATTTCGTTTGATATTTGAAATCAGCGTGAGAAATGCAATTTTTTTGGTACAGCCTTTTTCTCGCTCAAGATGCGCATGTCGGACAAAATCAATTTCACCTATTTAGAATGACGTTAGAACTTTGAAATTTTGGCAGTAGATATTGTTTGTATCCCAAATTTAGGTAGGATACTTTCCGACAGCGTAGTTCTCCGCGTGTTGCCGGAAGCGACGCCAACTTGCCTTTCTTAAGTAGCTAGCGAAAGATTTCGTCGAGATTTGAAATCCCCGGCCTACTAGCAATCCAACCCATACACACGTTTTTTTCCCTGAAGTTATTAAGCTGAGAATGTAAGAGGCTATGGGCATCGCAGTAGCTGTGAGTATGGACCGGCTTCATTTTAGTATATTTCTTGTGGATGTAGATCCGTGAAATGTTCAAAATAGGTATTATGGGCTAGTTCGTGTCGAATGGTCAATTTCGAAATTGCATTTTTTTTGAAATCAGCGTGAGAAATGCATTTTTTGGTCTTTTTCTCGCTCAAGATGCGCATGTCGGACAAAATCAGTTTCACCTATTTAGAATAACGTTAGACCTTTGAAACTTTGGCAGTAGATATTGATTGTATCCCAAATTTAGGTAGGATACTTTCCGAGAGCGTAGTTCTTCGTATGTTGCCGGAAACGACGCCAATTTATCTTTCTTAAGTAGCTAGCGAAAAATTTCGTCCAGATTTGAAATCCCCGGGCTACTAGCAATCCAACCCATATACAAGTTTTTTTTCTTGAAGCTATTAAGCTGAGAATATAAGAGCGAATGGGCATCACAGTAGCTGTGAGTATGGACGGGCTTCATTTTAGTATATTTCTGGTGGACGTAGATCCGTGAAATTTTCAGAATAGGTATTATGGGCTAATTCCTGTCGAATGGTGTATCTTTGGAAAACATGGTGTCACAGCTTATCGAGATAATCGCCGTCATTGTTCTAGTTTAACGTCAGCGATGCGATTTCGTTTGATATTTGAAATCAGCGTGAGAAATGCAATTTTTTTGGTACAGCCTTTTTCTCGCTCAAGATGCGCATGTCGGACAAAATCAATTTCACATATTTAGAATGACGTTAGTACTTCGAAATTTTGGCAGTAGATATTGTTTGTGTCCCAAATTTAGATAGGATACTTCCGAGAGCGTAGTTCTTCGCGTGTTGCCGGAAACGACGCCACCTTATCTTTCTTAAGTAGCTAGCGAAAAATTTCGTCCAGATTTGAAATCCCCGGCCTACTAGCAATCCAACCCATCTACAAGTTTTTTTTTCCCTGAAGCTATTAAGCTGAGAAAGTAAGAGGCTATGGGCATCGCAGTAGCTGAGAGTATGGACCTGCTTCAATTTAATATATTTCTAGTAGACGTAGATCCGTGAAATTTTGAAAATAGGTATTATGGGCTAATTCCTGTCGAATGGTTTGTCTTTCGAAAACATGGTGTCACAGCTTATCGAGATAATCGCCGTCATTGTTCTCGTTTAACCTCAGCGATGCGATTTCGTTTGATATCTGAAATCAGCGTGAGAAATGCATTTTTTTGGGTACAGCCTTTTTCTCGCTCAAGATGCGCATGTCGGACAAAATCAATTTCACCTATTTAGAATGACGTTAACCTTTTAAATTTTGGCAGTAGATATTGATTGTATCCCAAATTTAGGTAGGATACTTTCCGAGGGCGTAGTTCTTCGCGTGTTGCCGGAAACGACGCCACCTTATCTTTCTTAAGTAGCTAGCGAAAAATTTCGTCGAGATTTGAAATCCCCGGCCTACTAGCAATCCAACGCATATACAAGTTTTTTTTCCCTGAAGCTATTAAGCTGAAAATATAAAAGGCTATAGGCATCGCAGTAGCTGTGAGTATGGACGGGCTTCATTTTAGTATATTTCTAGTGGACGTAGATCCGTGAAATTTTCAGAATAGGTATTATGGGCTAATTCCCGTCGAATGGTGTATCTTTCGAAAACATGGTGTCACAACTTATCGAGATAATCGCCGTCTTTGGTCTTGTTTAACGTCAGCGATGCGATTTCGTTTGATATTTGAAATCAGCGTGAGAAATGCAATTTTTTTGGTACAGCCTTTTTCTCGCTCAAGATGCGCATGTCGGACAAAATCAATTTCACCTATTTAGAATGACGTTAGAACTTTGAAATTTTGGCAGTAGATATTGTTTGTATCCCAAATTTAGGTAGGATACCTCCGAGGGCGTAGTTCGTCGCGTGTTGCCGGAAACGACGCCACCTTATCTTTCTTAAGTAGCTAGCGAAAAATTTCGTCGAGATTTGAAATCCCCGGCCTACTAGCAATCCAACCCATCTACAAGTTTTTTTCCCTGAAGCTATTAAGCTGAAAATGTAGAGCTATGGGCATCGCAGTAGCTGTGAGTATGGACCGGCTTCATTTTAGTATATTTCTAGTGGACGTAGATCCGTGAAATTTTCAGAATAGGTATTATGGTCTAATTCCTGCCGAATGGTGTGTCTTTCGAAAACATGGTGTCACAACTTATCGAGATAATCGCCGCCTTTGTTCTCGTTTAACGTCAGCGATGCGATTTCGTCTGATATTTGAAATCAGCGTGAGAAATGCAATTTTCTTGGTACAGCTTTTTTCTCGCTCAAGATGCGCATGTCGGACAAAATAAATTTCACCTATTTAGAATGACGTTAGAACTTTGAAATTTTGGCAGTAGATATTGTTTGTGTCCCAAATTTAGATAGGATACCTCCGAGAGCGTAGTTCTTCGCGTGTTGCCGGAAACGACGCCACCTTATCTTTCTTAGGTCGCTAGCGAAAAATTTCGTCCAGATTTGAAATCCCCGACCTACTAGCAATCCAACCCATCTACAAGTTTTTTTCCCTGAAGCTATTAAGCTGAGAAAGTAAGAGGCTATGGGCATCGCAGTAGCTGAGAGTATGGACCAGCTTCATTTAGGTATATTTCTAGTAGACGTAGATCCGTGAAATTTTGAGAATAGGTATTACGGGCTAATTCCTGTCGAATGGTTTGTCTTTCGAAAACATGGTGTCACAGCTTATCTAGATAATCGCCGTCTTTGTTCTTGTTTGACGTCGGCGATGCGATTTAGTTTGATATTTGAAATCAGCGTGAGAAATGCAATTTTTTTACTACAGCCTTTTTCTGGCTCAAGATGCGCATGTCGGACAAAATCAATTTCACCTATTTAGAATGACGTTAGAACTTTGAAATTTTGGCAGTAGATATTAATTGTATCCCAAATTTAGGTAGGATACTTTCCGAGGGCGTAGTTCGTCGCGTGTTGCCGGAAACGACGCCACCTTATCTTTCTTAAGTAGCTAGCGAAAAATTTCGTCGAGATTTGAAATCCCCGGCCTACTAGCAATCCAACCCATATACAAGTTTTTTTCCCTGAAGCTATTAAGCTGAAAATGTAAGAGGCTATGGGCATCGCAGTAGCTGTGAGTATGGACGGGCTTCATTTTAGTATATTTCTAGTGGACGTAGATCCGTGAAATTTTCAGAATAGGTATTATGGGCTAATTCCTGTCGAATGGTGTATCTTTCGAAAACATGGTGTCACAACTTATCGAGATAATCGCCGTCTTTGTTCTCGTTTAACGTCAGCGATGCGATTTCGTTTGATATTTGATATCAGCGTGAGAAATGCAATTTTTTTGGTACAGCCTTTTTCTCGCTCAAGATGCGCATGTCGGACAAAATCGATTTCACCTATTTAGAATGACGTTAGAACTTTGAAATTTTGGCAGTAGATATTATTTGTATCCCAAATTTAGGTAGCACACTCTCCGAGGACGTAGTTCGTCGCGTGTAGCCGAAAACGATGCCAACTTGTCTTTCTTAAGTAGCTAGCGAAAAATTTCGTCGAGATTTAAAATCCCCGGCCTACTAGCAATCCAACCATATACAAGTTTTTTTTTCCCTGAAGCTATTAAGCTGAAAATGTAAGAGGCTATGGGCATCGCAGTAGCTGTGAGTATGGACGGGCTTCATTTTAGTATATTTCCAGTGGACGTAGATCCGTGAAATTTTCAGAATAGGTGTTATGGGCTAATTCCTGTCGAATGGTGTATCTTTCGAAAACATGGTGTCACAACTTATCGAGATAATCGTTGTCTTTGTTCTCGTTTAACGTCAGCGATGCGATTTCGTTTGATATTTGAAATCAGCGTGAGAAATGCAACTTTTTTGGTACAGCCTTTTTCTGGCTCAAGATGCGCATGTCGGACAAAATCAATTTCACCTATTTAGAATGACGTTAGAACTTTGAAATTTTGGCAGTAGATATTATTTGTATCCCAAATTTAGGTAGGATACTTTCCGAGGGCGTAGTTCGTCGCGTGTTGCCGGAAACGACGCCATCTTATCTTTCTTAAGTAGCTAGCGAAAAATTTCGTCGAGATTTGAAATCCCCGGCCTACTAGCAAACCAACCCATATACAAGTTTTTTTTCCCTGAAGCTATTGAGCTGAAAATGTAAGAGGCTATGGGCATCGTAGTAGCTGTGAGTATGGACGGGCTTCATTTTAGTATATTTATAGTGGACGTAGATCCGCAAAATTTCCAGAATAGGTATTATGTTCTAATTCCTGTCCAATGGTGTATCTTTCGAAAACATGGTGTCACAACTTATCGAGATAATCGCCGTCTTTGTTCTCGTTTAACATTAGCGATGCGATTTCGTTTGATATTTGAAATCAGCGTGAGAAATGCAATTTGTTTGGTACAGCCTTTTTCTCGCTCAAGATGCGCATGTCGGACAAAATCAATTTCACCTATTTAGAATGACGTTAAAACTTTGAAATTTTGGCAGTAGATATTATTTGTATCCCAAATTTAGGTAGGATACTCTCCGAGGACGTAGTTCGTCGCGTGTCGCCGAAAACGATGCCAACTTGTCTTTCTTAAGTAGCTAGCGAAAAATTTCGTCGAGATTTGAAATCCCGGCCTACTAGCAATCCAACCATATACAAGTTTTTTTTTCCCTGAAGCTATTAAGCTGAAAATGTAAGAGGCTATGGGCATCGCAGTAGCTGTGAGTATGGACGGGCTTCATTTTAGTATATTTCTAGTGGACGTAGATCCGTAAAATTTCCAGAATAGGTATTATGGGCTAATTCCTGTCCAATGGTGTATCTTTCGAAAACATGGTGTCACAACTTATCGAGATAATCGCCGTCTTTGTTCTCGTTTGACGTTAGCGATGCGATCTCGTTTGATATTTGAAATCAGCGTGAGAAATGCAATTTGTTTGGTACAGCCTTTTTCTCGCTCAAGATGCGCATGTCGGACAAAATCGATTTCACCTATTTACAATGACGTTAGAACTTTGAAATTTTGGCAGTAGATATTATTTGTATCCCAAATTTAGGTAGCACACTCTCCGAGGACGTAGTTCGTCGCGTGTCGCCGAAAACGATGCCAATCTTGTCTTTCTTAAGTAGCTAGCGAAAAATTTCGTCGAGATTTGAAATCCCCGGCCTACTAGCAAACCAACCCATATACAAGTTTTTTTCCCTGAAGCTATTGAGCTGAAAATGTAAGAGGCTATGGGCATCGCAGTAGCTGTGAGTATGGACGGGCTTCATTTTAGTATATTTCTAGTGGACGTAGATCCGTAAAATTTCCAGAATAGGTATTATGGGCTAATTCCTGTCCAATGGTGTATCTTTCGAAAACATGGTGTCACAACTTATCGAGATAATCGCCGTCTTTGTTCTCGTTTAACGTTAGCGATGCGATTTCGTTTGATATTTGAAATCAGCGTGAGAAATGCAATTTGATTGGTACAGCCTTTTTCTCGCTCAAGATGCGCATGTCGGACAAAATCAATTTCACCTATTTAGAATGACGTTAGAACTTTGAAATTTTGGCAGTAGATATTATTTGTATCCCAAATTTAGGTAGGATACTCTCCGAGGACGTAGTTCGTCGCGTGTCGCCGAAAACGATGCCAACTTGTCTTTCTTAAGTAGCTAGCGAAAAATTTCGTCGAGATTTGAAATCCCCGGCCTACTAGCAATCCAACCCATATACAAGTTTTTTCCCTGAAGCTATTAAGCTGAAAATGTAAGAGGCTATGGGCATCGTAGTAGCTGTGAGTATGGACGGGCTTCATTTTAGTATATTTCTAGTGGACGTAGATCCGTGAAATTTTCAGAATAGGTATTATGGGCTAATTCCTGTCGAGTGGTGTATCTTTCGAAAACATGGTGTCACAACTTATCGAGATAATCGTTGTCTTTGTTCTCGTTTAACGTCAGCGATGCGATTTCGTTTGATATTTGAAATCAGCGTGAGAAATGCAATTTTTTTGGTACAGCCTTTTTCTGGCTCAAGATGCGCATGTCGGACAAAATCAATTTCACCTATTTAGAGTGACGTTAGAAATTTGAAATTTTGGCAGTAGATATTATTTGTATCCCAAATTTAGGTAGGATACTTTCCGAGGGAGTAGTTCGTCGCGTGTCGCCGAAAACGATGCCAACTTGTCTTTCTTAAGTAGCTAGCGAAAAATTTCGTCGAGATTTGAAATCCCCGGCCTACTAGCAAACCAACCCATATACAAGTTTTTTTTCCCTGAAGCTATTGAGCTGAAAATGTAAGAGGCTATGGGCATCGCAGTAGCTGTGAGTATGGACGGGCTTCATTTTAGTATATTTCTAGTGGACGTAGATCCGTAAAATTTCCAGGATAGGTATTATGGGCTAATTCCTGTCCAATGGTGTATCTTTCGCAAACATGGTGTCACAACTTATCGAGATAATCGCCGTCTTTGTTCTCGTTTAACGTTAGCGATGCGATTTCGTTTGATATTTGAAATCAGCGTGAGAAATGCAATTTGATTGGTACAGCCTTTTTCTCGCTCAAGATGCGCATGTCGGACAAAATCAATTTCACCTATTTAGAATGACGTTAGAACTTTGAAATTTTGGCAGTAGATATTATTTGTATCCCAAATTTAGGTAGGATACTCTCCGAGGACGTAGTTCGTCGCGTGTCGCCGAAAACGATGCCAACTTGTCTTTCTTAAGTAGCTAGCGAAAAATTTCGTCGAGATTTGAAATCCCCGGCCTACTAGCAATCCAACCCATATACAAGTTTTTCCCTGAAGCTATTAAGCTGAAAATGTAAGAGGCTATGGGCATCGCAGTAGCTGTGAGTATGGACGGGCTTCATTTTAGTATATTTCTAGTGGACGTAGATCCGTAAAATTTCCAGAATAGGTATTATGGGCTAATTCCTGTCGAATGGTGTATCTTTCGAAAACATGGTGTCACAACTTATCGAGATAATCGCCGTCTTTGTTCTCGTTTAACGTCAGCGATGCGATTTCGTTTGATATTTGAAATCAGCGTGAGAAATGCAATTTTTTTGGTACAGCCTTTTTCTCGCTCAAGATGCGCATGTCGGACAAAATCAATTTCACCTATTTAGAATGACGTTAGAACTTTGAAATTTTGGCAGTAGATATTATTTGTATCCCAAATTTAGGTAGGATACTCTCCGAGGACGTAGTTCGTCGCGTGTCGCCGAAAACGATGCCAACTTGTCTTTCTTAAGTAGCTAGCGAAAAATTTCGTCGAGATTTGAAATCCCCGGCCTACTAGCAATCCAACACATATACAAGTTTTTTCCCTGAAGCTATTAAGCTGAAAATGTAAGAGGCTATGGGCATCGCAGTAGCTGTGAGTATGGACGGGCTTCATTTTAGTATATTTCTAGTGGACGTAGATCCGTGAAATTTTCAGAATAGGTATTATGGGCTAATTCCTGTCGAATGGTGTATCTTTCGAAAACATGGTGTCACAACTTATCGAGATAATCGTTGTCTTTGTTCTCGTTTAACGTCAGCGATGCGATTTCGTTTGATATTTGAAATCAGCGTGAGAAATGCAATTTTTTTGGTACAGCCTTTTTCTGGCTCAAGATGCGCATGTCGGACAAAATCAATTTCACCTATTTAGAATGACGTTAGAACTTTGAAATTTTGGCAGTAGATATTATTTGTATCCCAAATTTAGGTAGGATACTTTCCGAGGGAGTAGTTCGTCGCGTGTCGCCGAAAACGATGCCAACTTGTCTTTCTTAAGTAGCTAGCGAACAATTTCGTCGAGATTTGAAATCCCCGGCCTACTAGCAAACCAACCCATATACAAGTTTTTTTTCCCTCAAGCTATTGAGCTGAAAATGTAAGAGGCTATGGGCATCGCAGTAGCTGTGAGTATGGACGGGCTTCATTTTAGTATATTTCTAGTGGACGTAGATCCGTAAAATTTCCAGAATAGGTATTATGGGCTAATTCCTGTCCAATGGTGTATCTTTCGAAAACATGGCGTCACAACTTATCGAGATAATCGCCGTCTTTGTTCTCGTTTAACGTTAGCGATGCGATTTCGTTTGATATTTGAAATCAGCGTGAGAAATGCAATTTGATTGGTACAGCCTTTTTCTCGCTCAAGATGCGCATGTCGGACAAAATCAATTTCACCTATTTAGAATGACGTTAGAACTTTGAAATTTTGGCAGTAGATATTATTTGTATCCCAAATTTAGGTAGGATACTCTCCGAGGACGTAGTTCGTCGCGTGTCGCCGAAAACGATGCCAACTTGTCTTTCTTAAGTAGCTAGCGAAAAATTTCGTCGAGATTTGAAATCCCCGGCCTACTAGCAATCCAACCCATATACAAGTTTTTCCCTGAAGCTATTAAGCTGAAAATGTAAGAGGCTATGGGCATCGTAGTAGCTGTGAGTATGGACGGGCTTCATTTTAGTATATTTCTAGTGGACGTAGATCCGTGAAATTTTCAGAATAGGTATTATGGGCTAATTCCTGTCGAGTGGTGTATCTTTCGAAAACATGGTGTCACAATACAGTTGAATATAAAAAATAATAAAACCCAACTTCACTTGAATGTGTATTTAATTGAATGGCCATTTCGTTACATACTACGTAACATCTTCAGCATGACTAACATGACTAACAGTTAGTCATGCTGAAGATGTTACGTAGTATGTAACAAAATGGCCATTCAATTAAATACACATTCAAGAAATTTTGGGTTTTTATTATTTTTTATATTCAACTGTATGTTAGATACTTCACTAGCTCATCAATCTATATATGGTGTCACAACTTATCGAGATAATCGCCGTCTTTGTTCTCGTATAACGTCAGCGATGCGATTTCGTTTGATATTTGAAATCAGCGTGAGAAATGCAATTTTTTTGGTACAGCCTTTTTCTCGCTCAAGATGCGCATGTCGGACAAAATCAATTTCACCTATTTAGAATGACGTTAGAACTTTGAAATTTTGGCAGTAGATATTATTTGTATCCCAAATTTAGGTAGCATACCCTCCGAGGACGTAGTTCGTCGCGTGTCGCCGAAAACGATGCCAACTTGTCTTTCTTAAGTAGCTAGCGAAAAATTTCGTCGAGATTTGAAATCCCGGCCTACTAGCAATCAACCCATATACAAGTTTTTTTCCCTGAAGCTATTAAGCTGAAAATGTAAGAGGCTATGGGCATCGCAGTAGCTGTGAGTATGGACGGGCTTCATTTTAGTATATTTCTAGTGGACGTAGATCCGTGAAATTTTCAGAATAGGTATTATGGGCTAATTCCTGTCGAGTGGTGTATCTTTCGAAAACATGGTGTCACAACTTATCGAGATAATCGCCGTCTTTGTTCTCGTTTAACGTCAGCGATGCGATTTCGTTTGATATTTGAAATCAGCGTGAGAAATGCAATTTTTCTGGTACAGCCTTTTTCTCGCTCAAGATGCGCATGTCGGACAAAATCAATTTCACCTATTTAGAATGACGTTAGAACTTTGAAATTTTGGCAGTAGATATTATTTGTATCCCAAATTTAGGTAGCATACCCTCCGAGGACGTAGTTCGTCGCGTGTCGCCGAAAACGATGCCAACTTGTCTTTCTTAAGTAGCTAGCGAAAAATTTCGTCGAGATTTGAAATCCCCGGCCTACTAGCAATCCAACCCATATACAAGTTTTTTTCCTGAAGCTATTAAGCTGAAAATGTAAGAGGCTATGGGCATCGCAGTAGCTGTGAGTATGGACGGGCTTCATTTTAGTATATTTCTAGTGGACGTAGATCCGTGAAATTTTCAGAATAGGTATTATGGGCTAATTCCTGTCGAATGGTGTATCTTTCGAAAACATGGTGTCACAACTTATCGAGATAATCGCCGTCTTTGTTCTCGTTTAACGTCAGCGATGCGATTTCGTTTGATATTTGAAATCAGCGTGAGAAATACAATTTTTTTGGTACAGCCCTTTTCTCGCTCAAGATGCGCATGTCGGACAAAATCAATTTCACCTATTTAGAATGACGTTAGAACTTTGAAATTTTGGCAGTAGATATTATTTGTATCCCAAATTTAGGTAGGATACTCTCCGAGGACGTAGTTCGTCGCGTGTCGCCCAAAACGATGCCAACTTGTCTTTCTCAAGTAGCTAGCGAAAAATTTCGTCGAGATTTGAAATCCCCGGCCTACTAGCAATCCAACCCATATACAAGTTTTTTCCCTGAAGCTATTAAGCTGAAAATGTAAGAGGCTATGGGCATCGTAGTAGCTGTGAGTATGGACGGGCTTCATTTTAGTATATTTCTAGTGGACGTAGATCCGTGAAATTTTCAGAATAGGTATTATGGGCTAATTCCTGTCGAATGGTGTATCTTTCGAAAACATGGTGTCACAACTTATCGAGATAATCGCCGTCTTTGTTCTCGTTTAACGTCAGCGATGCGATTTCGTTTGATATTTGAAATCAGCGTGAGAAATACAATTTTTTTGGTACAGCCCTTTTCTCGCTCAAGATGCGCATGTCGGACAAACTCAATTTCACCTATTTAGAATGACGTTAGAACTTTGAAATTTTGGCAGTAGATATTATTTGTATCCCAAATTTAGGTAGGATACTCTCCGAGGACGTAGTTCGTCGCGTGTCGCCGAAAACGATGCCAACTTGTTTTTCTTAAGTAACTAGCGAAAAATTTCGTCGAGATTTGAAATCCCCGGCCTACTAGCAATCCAACCCATATACAAGTTTTTTTTCCCTGAAGCTATTAAGCTGAAAATGTAAGAGGCTATGGGCATCGCAGTAGCTATGAGTATGGACGGGCTTCATTTTAGTATATTTCTAGTGGACGTAGATCCGTGAAATTTTCAGAATAGGTATTATGGGCTAATTCCTGTCGAGTGGTGTATCTTTCGAAAACATGGTGTCACAACTTAGCGAGATAATCGCCGTCTTTGTTCTCGTTTAACGTCAGCGATGCGATTTCGTTTGATATTTGAAAGAAGCGTAAGAAATGCAATTTTTTTTTTGGTACAGCCTTTTTCTCGCTCAAGATGCGCATGTCGGACAAAATCAATTTCACCTATTTAGAATGACGTTAGAACTTTGAAATTTTGGCAGTAGATATTATTTGTATCCCAAATTTAGGTAGGATACTCTCCGAGGACGTAGTTCGTCGCGTGTCGCCGAAAACGATGCCAACTTGTCTTTCTTAAGTAGCTAGTAAAAAATTTCGTCGAGATTTGAAATCCCGGCCTACTAGCAATCCAACACATATACAACTTTTTTTTTCCTGAAGCTATTAAGCTGAAAATGTCAAGGCTATGGGCATCGCAGTAGCTGTGAGTATGGACGGGCTTCATTTTAGTATGTTTCTAGTGGACGTAGATCCGTGAAATTTTCAGAATAGGTATTATGGGTGTATACTTTCACTCTAAATTTTGAATTTGGCGGGTCACCCCACCAAGAAATATAATGTAATAAAAAAAGGACGAGATTGTGAAAAAAGATGGCTACGAAGTAGAAACAGAGTTGTACATATCTCATTAAAGAAAACCTTAAACTATAAGAAAAAATGTGTATTAATCAATCAGCCTCATCCAAACTATAGAAGAGTTATTTAAATCAACATTTGGTCCTTCGAGCCGGATTGGCTGGTGGTGAATAGCGGTTAGTGCTGAAAAAGCAGAAGCAAGGAGGAGGAACGTCTCCAAGTTTCTCACACGCAAAGAAAAAGGAAGCGTTGCAGCACCCCATGTACTGAGATTCGTTGTCGCAAAACATTACAACAAACAAGTAAGGTACGACATCATTTCTTTCCTCATTCCTTACCATTTCATTTACATTTACGTAAGTTGCTAGTAGTATTGTATTATTATGGCAGAAATCTCACAATTAAGAATTAAGCGCGGTAATATCAAAGCGAATTTAACGGGACTGGATAAGTTTTTAAAAGGGTTACCGGCAGAAAACGCTTCAGAGAAAGATCTAAAAAACTTAGAGAAAAGGGTAAAGAAGGTAGAGGAGTCATTTGATACATTTAACGAGCTGCAAGATCAATTAGAATATTTAGTTGTCAATGACAAAGAGGTATATGATCGTGAAGTTTTAGAGCGGGAAACATTTCAAGATTTATATTTCGCGTTAACTAGTGCAGCAGAAGTTGTTTTAAGTGCGCATGTAAACGTCAAAGTTGTTTCACCTACGAATTCTGTACAAGCAAACGAATTAGATATTGAATCAATATGTAGTCAGAACCGATCGAAATGTACAATAAAACTACCAACAATAAAATTACCGTGTTTTGACGGGTCATTTACAGCCTGGAGAAGCTTTTTAGACGCGTTTAATACACTCATACATAATAACGAAGATCTTACTAATGTTCAAAAATTAACGTATTTGAAATCATCGCTACAGGGTGAACCTCATGGTTTAATTTCAACATTAGAATCTACTGATACGAACTACGACGTAGCAATAGATTTATTAAAAAAACGCTATGATAACAAAAGAAGGATAATAAACAATCATGTACTGAGTATTTTGAATATAGCCGCAATTACGCGCGAATCGGTTGTGCATTTTAAACAGTTATTAAACACGGTTCAAACACATTTAAATTGCTTAAGATCGCTAGGGCAACCGGTGGAAGAGTGGGATAACATTTTAATTCCGATACTTATTACAAAGCTCGATAATCAAACCGTAAAAGAGTGGGAAACTAAAATAAATTCACTTAACGATACTGAGCAAATACCTTTATTAAATGATTTACTAGAATTTTTGAACAATAAACTTTTAACGTTGGAAATAATTGCACCCAATCACAAGGAAAATGTAAAACAAACGTCACGCTCATTTACTACTACTGCTACTGCAAATACAAATTACACACAGACATGTCCATACTGCAAACAAGCACACTTAATCTATAATTGTGAAGTATTCGCGAAATTAAATGATCAAAGAGAAAAATAATATTGCACGCAAAATTAAATTATGCATTAATTGTCTAAGAAAAGGACATTTTTTAAACGGTTGTACTTCCACATCAAGATGTAGGATATGTAAGAAAAACCATCATACGCTTTTACACATAACAAGTAAGAATAAAGATGTAGACAGTCAAACAACAAGTAGCACAACCGTAAACGAAACAGCCAATTATTCTTTAATTGGTACAAACTGTCAAACTATTTTATCAACAGCAATTATGCATACTACACAAAAGCCACAAACTTACGAAGTAAGAGCATTACTCGATAGTGCATCTCAATCAAACTTCATCACTGAAGATCTATGCAACAAGCTTAACTTAAAAAGAAAACAGATTAAAATAAACGTTACAGGTATTAATCAAGGAGTAATAAATATCACTCAAAGTGTTGAATTAACGTTAAAATCACGCATATACAATTATGACATTACTATTAATTGTCTAGTGGTACCGAAAATTGCATCAGCTATTCCATCTTTAACTTTCAATGCAAAGGCGGTAGAAATTCCAGCCAACATAAAATTAGCTGATCCAGGTTTCAACAATTCAGATAAAATAGACGTTCTCATTGGCGCTAGTATATTTTGGAATCTTATTTGTGTAGGGCAGATAAAGAGAAATAACATAATATTTCAGAAAACAAAATTAGGTTGGATTTTGTCAGGGGAATTAATGAATATTAATAGAAATAATAATACAAGTGTAGCATGTTTGTCGGTAGAAGAATTAAACAAGAAGGTAGAACGTTTTTGGGAAATAGACGAATTTGTCTCAAGTTCTAAAGGTCTAACAGCTGATGAAGAGTATTGTGAAAATTTCTTTGCGGAAACAACCACTCGTGATACAGATGGTAAATTTATTGTTAAGATTCCGTTCAAAGATAATCCAAATAAATTACAAGGCACTTATTACATTGCAAAATCGCGATTTGAGATTTTAGAGAAACGGTTTGAAAGAGATTCTAAATTAAAATTAGATTATAGCAAATTCATACAAGAATACATCGACTTAAATCATATGAAAGAAGTTGAACCAGATCAACACGCTAATATGTATTATGTACCGCATCACGGAGTCCATAAGGAAGAGAGCGAAACAACAAAACTAAGGGTGGTTTTTGATGCTTCTTGCAAAGATTCAAACGGTATTTCGCTTAACGACCTACAATACACAGGACCAGTCCTGCAAGACGATATTTTTTCCATAATGGCACGATTTCGGTTGCATGCATTTGTTCTCACAGGGGATATAGCGAAAATGTATCGACAGGTATGGATTCATCCAGAGCAGCGACGGTATCAACGTATAATCTGGCGTAATGATGTCAACAAACAATTGAAAACGTATGAATTGTCAACAGTCACATATGGAACAACAAGCGCACCGTACTTAGCTATCAAATGTTTATCACAATTAGCGGTGGATTGTGAGAAGAATTATCCTCTAGAATCAAACATAATCAAAAAGGATTTTTATGTAGACGACATGATCACGGGTCGAGACGATTTAAATGAATTAAAGCAAATTAAACAAAATATAGTGCAAATACTGGGTAGTGCTGGGTTTGAATTAAGGAAATTTCAAAGCAATACACCAGAGCTAATAGATGCAGCGAATTGGGAATCAACAACTTTCAACAGGCAATATAAAACACTAGGTGTGACTTGGAATCCACGAGGAGACACGTTCAGTTATGCACTCAATAGTCAAGGTAGTCAGCGTGAGGTAAGCAAAAGAACAGTCTTAGGAACGATAGCACAACTATATGATCCGTTAGGTTTACTTGCACCTGTAATAGTTGTAGCAAAGTTAATAATTCAAGAGTTATGGAAACTAAAACTATCGTGGGATGAATCAATTCCTATGAAGACTCACACACAATGGGCTCAATTTATGGAAAATCTCCATCACGTCAACAATATTCATATACCTAGGCGAGTCTTAATCAATAACTTTACATCAAAAGAATTGCATGCGTTTGCAGATGCATCTGAGAAAGCCTACGGTGCTTGCATATATATAAAATCTACAAACCGAAACAACGAGTCGATTATTTCACTTTTAGCTGCAAAATCAAGGATTGCTCCTTGAAAGCTACTACTTTACCGCGATTAGAATTGTGCGCAGCTGTTTTAGCAGCTCAGTTAGTTGAGAAATTTCACTCTATATTAAATATAAAATTCGAGAAGACATTTTATTGGTCGGATTCTCAAATCAGTCTCTGTTGGATAAGAGCAAATTCTAACAAATGGAAACCTTATGTTGCCAATCGTGTTGCAGAGATTCAAAACCTTTCCAAAATAGAAAATTGGCATCATGTGAAATCTAAAGATAATCCTGCAGATTTGATATCACGTGGAGTCCTTCCTGAGTATTTAAATGAGAAAACTATATGGTGGCAAGGTCCACAATGGCTTGCAAACAATACGGAGTACTTCTCTGACGATGTAACTGAAGAGAAGATGGAAAGCATTCCAGAAGTACGCAAAACTAGGGTTCAAACATTCTATTCCGAAGAGATTGAAGACAGATTTCAAATTGAAAACTACTCATCTTTTACTAAATTGCAGCGAATTATTGCTTACTGTTTGAGATTCGGTAATAATTCAAAACTTCCTAAATCAGAACGAATAATTGGACAATTAACAGTAACCGAGCGCGCAGCAGCTCTTACTAAGCTAGTTCAAATGGTTCAAAAACATTCATTTCCCAAGGAATATGAAAGACTATCAAGAGGACAAAACGTAGGAAAAAGAAGCAAATTACTTACCTTAACTCCGTTTCTCGATGATAACCAAGTAATTAGAGTGGGCGGGAGGCTACAACTATCTGATTTTAATTACGACAAAAAGCATCCTATACTCTTACCCAAACAAAACCATTTTTCTGAATTAATTGCAAAGCATGAACATGAAATGCTTAAGCACGCAGGTCCAAAATTAACTTTATGTAGTATACGCGAAAGGTTTTGGCTGATATCGGGAATGCGTACAGTAAAAAAGATTATACGTAATTGTTTAAAATGTACAAAAATTAATACAAACCCAATTACACCAGTAATGGGCAATCTACCGTACGATAGGACAAGGGCAATGTACCCATTTCATTCAACGGGAGTTGACTATGCAGGGCCTTTTTCAGTTAAAGATAGAAAAGGAAGGGGAACCAGAATTGAAAAATGTTATATTTGCTTATTCATTTGTTTTGCTACTAAAGCAATACACTTAGAGTTGGTGAGCGGACTTAGTACAGATTTATTTTTATTATCCTTGAAACGTTTCATAGCTAGACGAGGTAAACCTTCGAATATATACAGTGATAACGGCACGAATTTTATCGGTGCAAAAAATGAATTGTCAAATCTTTACGAATTTTTATTAGTAAATCATGATAACATTCAAGGATCAATGGCAAATGAAGGTATCAAATGGCATCTCATCCCTCCGCGTTCTCCGACTTTCGGTGGGCTCTGGGAAGCAGCTGTAAAAAATGTAAAATATCATTTACGTAGAGTTTTATGTAATTCAATACTTACCTACGAAGAGTTCTATACAATGCTAGTACAGATAGAATCAACTCTCAATTCAAGACCATTAACTCCTTTAAGTTCTGATCCCAATGATTTAGAACCACTAACACCAGCACACTTCCTCATTGGTCGTTCCTTCACATCTATTCCCGATCCTGATCTTACCGACGTACCAGAAGCTAAACGGACAAGATTTCAGTTCCTTCAGCACTTAAATCGTCAGTTCTGGAACAAATGGTCAAAGGAATATATATCACAGCTACAACGGAAGCCAAAACATACACCAGAGCAGTTCTACCTCAAGGTTGGCGCAATGGTGATTCTGAAAGAAGACAACTTACCTCCAGCGCAGTGGCGCCTCGGCAGAATCGTCCAGTTGCATCCAGGCAAGGATGGTGTGACGAGAGTAGTGACAGTTCAGTGTGCTACGGGTCAGTACAAGAGGGCAGTGAACCGTATATGTGTATTACCAATAGAAACTGACTAAAAACTACAAAAGAAAAGTAACTTACATGCTTATATCATAACATTTATACTTGCCTTTATCCATAGTTTTAAATTTATTTGTGTTTTTATAATTACCTTTTATTATATTGGAATCTTTCCAATTCCAAGGTGGCCAGCACAATGTATACTTTCACTCTAAATTTTGAATTTGGCGGGTCACCCCACCAAGAAATATAATGTAATAAAAAAAAGACGAGATTGTGAAAAAAGATGGCTACGAAGTAGAAACAGAGTTGTACATATCTCATTAAAGAAAACCTTAAACTATAAGAAAAAATGTGTATTAATCAATCAGCCTCATCCAAACTATAGAAGAGTTATTTAAATCAACAATGGGCTAATTCCTGTCGAATGGTGTATCTTTCGAAAACATGGTGTCACAACTTATCGAGATAATCGCCGTCTTTGTTCTCGTTTAACCTCAGCGATGCGATTTCGTTTGATATTTGAAATCAGCGTGAGAAATGCAATTTTTTTGGTACAGCCTTTTTCTCGCTCAAGATGCGCATGTCGGACAAAATCAATTTCACCTATTTAGAATGACGTTAGAACTTTGAAATTTTGGCAGTAGATATTATTTGTATCCCAAATTTAGGTAGCATACTCTCCGAGGACGTAGTTCGTCGCGTGTCGCCCAAAACGATGCCAACTTGTCTTTCTTAAGTAGCTAGCGAAAAATTTCGTCGAGATTTGAAATCCCCGGCCTACTAGCAATCCAACCCATATACAAGTTTTTTCCCTGAAGCTATTAAGCTGAAAATGTAAGAGGCTATGGGCATCGTAGTAGCTGTGAGTATGGACGGGCTTCATTTTAGTATATTTCTAGTGGACGTAGATCCGTGAAATTTTCAGAATAGGTATTATGGGCTAATTCCTGTCGAGTGGTGTATCTTTCGAAAACATGGTGTCACAACTTAGCGAGATAATCGCCGTCTTTGTTCTCGTTTAACGTCAGCGATGCGATTTCGTTTGATATTTGAAAGAAGCGTAAGAAATGCAATTTTTTTGGTACAGCCTTTTTCTCGCTCAAGATGCGCATGTCGGACAAAATCAATTTCACCTATTTAGAATGACGTTAGAACTTTGAAATTTTGGCAGTAGATATTATTTGTATCCCAAATTTAGGTAGCATACTCTCCGAGGACGTAGTTCGTCGCGTGTCGCCCAAAACGATGCCAACTTGTCTTTCTTAAGTAGCTAGCGAAAAATTTCGTCGAGATTTGAAATCCCCGGCCTACTAGCAATCCAACCCATATACAAGTTTTTTTCCCTGAAGCTATTAAGCTGAAAATGTAAGAGGCTATGGGCATCGTAGTAGCTGTGAGTATGGACGGGCTTCATTTTAGTATATTTCTAGTGGACGTAGATCCGTGAAATTTTCAGAATAGGTATTATGGGCTAATTCCTGTCGAATGGTGTATCTTTCGAAAACATGGTGTCACAACTTATCGAGATAATCGCCGTCTTTGTTCTCGTTTAACGTCAGCGATGCGATTTCGTTTGATATTTGAAATCAGCGTGAGAAATGCAATTTTTTTGGTACAGCCTTTTTCTCGCTCAAGATGCGCATGTCGGACAAAATCAATTTCACCTATTTAGAATGATGTTAGAACTTTGAAATTTTGGCAGTAGATATTATTTGTATCCCAAATTTAGGTAGGATACTCTCCGAGGACGTAGTTCGTCGCGTGTCGCCGAAAACGATGCCAACTTGTCTTTCTTAAGTAACTAGCGAAAAATTTCGTCGAGATTTGAAATCCCCGGCCTACTAGCAATCCAACCCATATACAAGTTTTTTTTTCCCTGAAGCTATTAAGCTGAAAATGTAAGAGGCTATGGGCATCGCAGTAGCTATGAGTATGGACGGGCTTCATTTTAGTATATTTCTAGTGGACGTAGATCCGTGAAATTTTCAGAATAGGTATTATGGGCTAATTCCTGTCGAGCGGTGTATCTTTCGAAAACATGGTGTCACAACTTATCGAGATAATCGCCGTCTTTGTTCTCGTTTAACGTCAGCGATGCGATTTCGTTTGATATTTGAAATCAGCGTGAGAAATGCAATTTTTTTGGTACAGCCTTTTTCTCGCTCAAGATGCGCATGTCGGACAAAATCAATTTCACCTATTTAGAATGACGTTAGAACTTTGAAATTTTGGCAGTAGATATTATTTGTATCCCAAATTTAGGTAGCATACCCTCCGAGGACGTAGTTCGTCGCGTGTCGTCGAAAACGATGCCAACTTGTCTTTCTTAAGTAGCTAGCGAAAAATTTCGTCGAGATTTGAAATCCCCGGCCTACTAGCAATCCAACCCATATACAAGTTTTTTTTCCCTGAAGCTATTAAGCTGAAAATGTAAGAGGCTATGGGCATCGCAGTAGCTGTGAGTATGGACGGGCTTCATTTTAGTATATTTCTAGTGGATGTAGATCCGTGAAATTTTCAGAATAGGTATTATGGGCTAATTCCTGTCGAATGGTGTATCTTTCGAAAACATGGTGTCACAACTTATCGAGATAATCGCCGTCTTTGTTCTCGTTTAACGTCAGCGATGCGATTTCGTTTGATATTTGAAAGAAGCGTGAGAAATGCAATTTTTTTGGTACAGCCTTTTTCTCGCTCAAGATGCGCATGTCGGACAAAATCAATTTCACCTATTTAGAATGACGTTAGAACTTTGAAATTTTGGCAGTAGATATTATTTGTATCCCAAATTTAGGTAGGATACTCTCCGAGGACGTAGTTCGTCGCGTGTCGCCGAAAACGATGCCAACTTGTCTTTCTTAAGTAGCTAGCGAAAAATTTCGTCGAGATTTGAAATCCCCGGCCTACTAGCAATCCAACCCATATACAAGTTTTTTTCCCTGAAGCTATTAAGCTGAAAATGTAAGAGGCTATGGGCATCGCAGTAGCTGTGAGTATGGACGGGCTTCATTTTAGTATATTTCTAGTGGACGTAGATCCGTGAAATTTTCAGAATAGGTATTATGGGCTAATTCCTGTCGAATGGTGTATCTTTCGAAAACATGGTGTCACAACTTATCGAGATAATCGCCGTCTTTGTTCTCGTTTAACGTCAGCGATGCGATTTCGTTTGATATTTGAAATCAGCGTGAGAAATGCAATTTTTTTGGTACAGCCTTTTTCTCGCTCAAGATGCGCATGTCGGACAAAATCAATTTCACCTATTTAGAATGACGTTAGAACTTTGAAATTTTGGCAGTAGATATTATTTGTATCCCAAATTTAGGTAGCATACTCTCCGAGGACGTAGTTCGTCGCGTGTCGCCGAAAACGATGCCAACTTGTCTTTCTTAAGTAGCTAGCGAAAAATTTCGTCGAGATTTGAAATCCCCGGCCTACTAGCAATCCAACCCATATACAAGTTTTTTTCCCTGAAGCTATTAAGCTGAAAATGTAAGAGGCTATGGGCATCGTAGTAGCTGTGAGTATGGACGGGCTTCATTTTAGTATATTTCTAGTGGACGTAGATCCGTGAAATTTTCAGAATAGGTATTATGGGCTAATTCCTGTCGAATGGTGTATCTTTCGAAAACATGGTGTCACAACTTATCGAGATAATCGCCGTCTTTGTTCTCGTTTAACGTCAGCGATGCGATTTCGTTTGATATTTGAAATCAGCGTGAGAAATGCAATTTTTTGGTACAGCCTTTTTCTCGCTCAAGATGCGCATGTCGGACAAAATCAATTTCACCTATTTAGAATGACGTTAGAACTTTGAAATTTTGGCAGTAGATATTATTTGTATCCCAAATTTAGGTAGCATACTCTCCGAGGACGTAGTTCGTCGCGTGTCGCCGAAAACGATGCCAACTTGTCTTTCTTAAGTAGCTAGCGAAAAATTTCGTCGAGATTTGAAATCCCGGCCTACTAGCAATCCAACCCATATACAAGTTTTTTTCCCTGAAGCTATTAAGCTGAAAATGTAAGAGGCTATGGGCATCGCAGTAGCTGTGAGTATGGACGGGCTTCATTTTAGTATATTTCTAGTGGACGTAGATCCGTGAAATTTTCAGAATAGGTATTATGGGCTAATTCCTGTCGAATGGTGTATCTTTCGAAAACATGGTGTCACAACTTATCGAGATAATCGCCGTCTTTGTTCTCGTTTAACGTCAGCGATGCGATTTCGTTTGATATTTGAAATCAGCGTGAGAAATGCAATTTTTTGGTACAGCCTTTTTCTCGCTCAAGATGCGCATGTCGGACAAAATCAATTTCACCTATTTAGAATGACGTTAGAACTTTGAAATTTTGGCAGTAGATATTATTTGTATCCCAAATTTAGGTAGGATACTCTCCGAGGACGTAGTTCGTCGCGTGTCGCCGAAAACGATGCCAACTTGTCTTTCTTAAGTAGCTAGCGAAAAATTTCGTCGAGATTTGAAATCCCCGGCCTACTAGCAATCCAACCCATATACAAGTTTTTTTTCCCTGAAGCTATTAAGCTGAAAATGTAAGAGGCTATGGGCATCGCAGTAGCTGTGAGTATGGACGGGCTTCATTTTAGTATATTTCTAGTGGACGTAGATCCGTGAAATTTTCAGAATAGGTATTATGGGCTAATTCCTGTCGAATGGTGTATCTTTCGAAAACATGGTGTCACAACTTATCGAGATAATCGCCGTCTTTGTTCTCGTTTAACGTCAGCGATGCGATTTCGTTTGATATTTGAAATCAGCGTGAGAAATGCAATTTTTTTGGTACAGCCTTTTTCTCGCTCAAGATGCGCATGTCGGACAAAATCAATTTCACCTATTTAGAATGACGTTAGAACTTTGAAATTTTGGCAGTAGATATTATTTGTATCCCAAATTTAGGTAGGATACTCTCCGAGGACGTAGTTCGTCGCGTGTCGCCGAAAACGATGCCAACTTGTCTTTCTTAAGTAGCTAGCGAAAAATTTCGTCGAGATTTGAAATCCCCGGCCTACTAGCAATCCAACCCATATACAAGTTTTTTTCCCTGAAGCTATTAAGCTGAAAATGTAAGAGGCTATGGGCATCGCAGTAGCTGTGAGTATGGACGGGCTTCATTTTAGTATATTTCTAGTGGACGTAGATCCGTGAAATTTTCAGAATAGGTATTATGGGCTAATTCCTGTCGAATGGTGTATCTTTCGAAAACATGGTGTCACAACTTATCGAGATAATCGCCGTCTTTGTTCTCGTTTAACGTCAGCGATGCGATTTCGTTTGATATTTGAAATCAGCGTGAGAAATGCAATTTTTTTGGTACAGCCTTTTTCTCGCTCAAGATGCGCATGTCGGACAAAATCAATTTCACCTATTTAGAATGACGTTAGAACTTTGAAATTTTGGCAGTAGATATTATTTGTATCCCAAATTTAGGTAGCATACTCTCCGAGGACGTAGTTCGTCGCGTGTCGCCGAAAACGATGCCAACTTGTCTTTCTTAAGTAGCTAGCGAAAAATTTCGTCGAGATTTGAAATCCCCGGCCTACTAGCAATCCAACCCATATACAAGTTTTTTTTCCCTGAAGCTATTAAGCTGAAAATGTAAGAGGCTATGGGCATCGCAGTAGCTGTGAGTATGGACGGGCTTCATTTTAGTATATTTCTAGTGGACGTAGATCCGTGAAATTTTCAGAATAGGTATTATGGGCTAATTCCTGTCGAATGGTGTATCTTTCGAAAACATGGTGTCACAACTTATCGAGATAATCGCCGTCTTTGTTCTCGTTTAACGTCAGCGATGCGATTTCGTTTGATATTTGAAATCAGCGTGAGAAATGCAATTTTTTTGGTACAGCCTTTTTCTCGCTCAAGATGCGCATGTCGGACAAAATCAATTTCACCTATTTAGAATGACGTTAGAACTTTGAAATTTTGGCAGTAGATATTATTTGTATCCCAAATTTAGGTAGGATACTCTCCGAGGACGTAGTTCGTCGCGTGTCGCCGAAAACGATGCCAACTTGTCTTTCTTAAGTAGCTAGCGAAAAATTTCGTCGAGATTTGAAATCCCCGGCCTACTAGCAATCCAACCCATATACAAGTTTTTTTTTCCCTGAAGCTATTAAGCTGAAAATGTAAGAGGCTATGGGCATCGCAGTAGCTGTGAGTATGGACGGGCTTCATTTTAGTATATTTCTAGTGGACGTAGATCCGTGAAATTTTCAGAATAGGTATTATGGGCTAATTCCTGTCGAATGGTGTATCTTTCGAAAACATGGTGTCACAACTTATCGAGATAATCGCCGTCTTTGTTCTCGTTTAACGTCAGCGATGCGATTTCGTTTGATATTTGAAATCAGCGTGAGAAATGCAATTTTTTTGGTACAGCCTTTTTCTCGCTCAAGATGCGCATGTCGGACAAAATCAATTTCACCTATTTAGAATGACGTTAGAACTTTGAAATTTTGGCAGTAGATATTATTTGTATCCCAAATTTAGGTAGGATACTCTCCGAGGACGTAGTTCGTCGCGTGTCGCCGAAAACGATGCCAACTTGTCTTTCTTAAGTAGCTAGCGAAAAATTTCGTCGAGATTTGAAATCCCCGGCCTACTAGCAATCCAACCCATATACAAGTTTTTTTTCCCTGAAGCTATTAAGCTGAAAATGTAAGAGGCTATGGGCATCGCAGTAGCTGTGAGTATGGACGGGCTTCATTTTAGTATATTTCTAGTGGACGTAGATCCGTGAAATTTTCAGAATAGGTATTATGGGCTAATTCCTGTCGAATGGTGTATCTTTCGAAAACATGGTGTCACAACTTATCGAGATAATCGCCGTCTTTGTTCTCGTTTAACGTCAGCGATGCGATTTCGTTTGATATTTGAAATCAGCGTGAGAAATGCAATTTTTTTGGTACAGCCTTTTTCTCGCTCAAGATGCGCATGTCGGACAAAATCGATTTCACCTATTTAGAATGACGTTAGAACTTTGAAATTTTGGCAGTAGATATTATTTGTATCCCAAATTTAGGTAGGATACTCTCCGAGGACGTAGTTCGTCGCGTGTCGCCGAAAACGATGCCAACTTGTCTTTCTTAAGTAGCTAGCGAAAAATTTCGTCGAGATTTGAAATCCCCGGCCTACTAGCAATCCAACCCATATACAAGTTTTTTTTTCCCTGAAGCTATTAAGCTGAAAATGTAAGAGGCTATGGGCATCGCAGTAGCTGTGAGTATGGACGGGCTTCATTTTAGTATATTTCTAGTGGACGTAGATCCGTGAAATTTTCAGAATAGGTATTATGGGCTAATTCCTGTCGAATGGTGTATCTTTCGAAAACATGGTGTCACAACTTATCGAGATAATCGCCGTCTTTGTTCTCGTTTAACGTCAGCGATGCGATTTCGTTTGATATTTGAAATCAGCGTGAGAAATGCAATTTTTTTGGTACAGCCTTTTTCTCGCTCAAGATGCGCATGTCGGACAAAATCGATTTCACCTATTTAGAATGACGTTAGAACTTTGAAATTTTGGCAGTAGATATTATTTGTATCCCAAATTTAGGTAGGATACTCTCCGAGGACGTAGTTCGTCGCGTGTCGCCGAAAACGATGCCAACTTGTCTTTCTTAAGTAGCTAGCGAAAAATTTCGTCGAGATTTGAAATCCCCGGCCTACTAGCAATCCAACCCATATACAAGTTTTTTTCCCTGAAGCTATTAAGCTGAAAATGTAAGAGGCTATGGGCATCGCAGTAGCTGTGAGTATGGACGGGCTTCATTTTAGTATATTTCTAGTGGACGTAGATCCGTGAAATTTTCAGAATAGGTATTATGGGCTAATTCCTGTCGAATGGTGTATCTTTCGAAAACATGGTGTCACAACTTATCGAGATAATCGCCGTCTTTGTTCTCGTTTAACGTCAGCGATGCGATTTCGTTTGATATTTGAAATCAGCGTGAGAAATGCAATTTTTTTGGTACAGCCTTTTTCTCGCTCAAGATGCGCATGTCGGACAAAATCAATTTCACCTATTTAGAATGACGTTAGAACTTTGAAATTTTGGCAGTAGATATTATTTGTATCC
Source organism: Holotrichia oblita (assembly GCA_023690525.1). NCBI lineage: Eukaryota > Metazoa > Arthropoda > Insecta > Coleoptera > Scarabaeidae > Holotrichia > Holotrichia oblita. The sequence continues at coordinate 47,680,002 of CM043021.1, forward strand.
CAAATTTAGGTAGGATACTCTCCGAGGACGTAGTTCGTCGCGTGTCGCCGAAAACGATGCCAACTTGTCTTTCTTAAGTAGCTAGCGAAAAATTTCGTCGAGATTTGAAATCCCCGGCCTACTAGCAATCCAACCCATATACAAGTTTTTTTTCCCTGAAGCTATTAAGCTGAAAATGTAAGAGGCTATGGGCATCGCAGTAGCTGTGAGTATGGACGGGCTTCATTTTAGTATATTTCTAGTGGACGTAGATCCGTGAAATTTTCAGAATAGGTATTATGGGCTAATTCCTGTCGAATGGTGTATCTTTCGAAAACATGGTGTCACAACTTATCGAGATAATCGCCGTCTTTGTTCTCGTTTAACGTCAGCGATGCGATTTCGTTTGATATTTGAAATCAGCGTGAGAAATGCAATTTTTTTGGTACAGCCTTTTTCTCGCTCAAGATGCGCATGTCGGACAAAATCAATTTCACCTATTTAGAATGACGTTAGAACTTTGAAATTTTGGCAGTAGATATTATTTGTATCCCAAATTTAGGTAGGATACTCTCCGAGGACGTAGTTCGTCGCGTGTCGCCGAAAACGATGCCAACTTGTCTTTCTTAAGTAGCTAGCGAAAAATTTCGTCGAGATTTGAAATCCCCGGCCTACTAGCAATCCAACCCATATACAAGTTTTTTTTCCCTGAAGCTATTAAGCTGAAAATGTAAGAGGCTATGGGCATCGCAGTAGCTGTGAGTATGGACGGGCTTCATTTTAGTATATTTCTAGTGGACGTAGATCCGTGAAATTTTCAGAATAGGTATTATGGGCTAATTCCTGTCGAATGGTGTATCTTTCGAAAACATGGTGTCACAACTTATCGAGATAATCGCCGTCTTTGTTCTCGTTTAACGTCAGCGATGCGATTTCGTTTGATATTTGAAATCAGCGTGAGAAATGCAATTTTTTTGGTACAGCCTTTTTCTCGCTCAAGATGCGCATGTCGGACAAAATCGATTTCACCTATTTAGAATGACGTTAGAACTTTGAAATTTTGGCAGTAGATATTATTTGTATCCCAAATTTAGGTAGGATACTCTCCGAGGACGTAGTTCGTCGCGTGTCGCCGAAAACGATGCCAACTTGTCTTTCTTAAGTAGCTAGCGAAAAATTTCGTCGAGATTTGAAATCCCCGGCCTACTAGCAATCCAACCCATATACAAGTTTTTTTCCCTGAAGCTATTAAGCTGAAAATGTAAGAGGCTATGGGCATCGCAGTAGCTGTGAGTATGGACGGGCTTCATTTTAGTATATTTCTAGTGGACGTAGATCCGTGAAATTTTCAGAATAGGTATTATGGGCTAATTCCTGTCGAATGGTGTATCTTTCGAAAACATGGTGTCACAACTTATCGAGATAATCGCCGTCTTTGTTCTCGTTTAACGTCAGCGATGCGATTTCGTTTGATATTTGAAATCAGCGTGAGAAATGCAATTTTTTGGTACAGCCTTTTTCTCGCTCAAGATGCGCATGTCGGACAAAATCGATTTCACCTATTTAGAATGACGTTAGAACTTTGAAATTTTGGCAGTAGATATTATTTGTATCCCAAATTTAGGTAGGATACTCTCCGAGGACGTAGTTCGTCGCGTGTCGCCGAAAACGATGCCAACTTGTCTTTCTTAAGTAGCTAGCGAAAAATTTCGTCGAGATTTGAAATCCCCGGCCTACTAGCAATCCAACCCATATACAAGTTTTTTTCCCTGAAGCTATTAAGCTGAAAATGTAAGAGGCTATGGGCATCGCAGTAGCTGTGAGTATGGACGGGCTTCATTTTAGTATATTTCTAGTGGACGTAGATCCGTGAAATTTTCAGAATAGGTATTATGGGCTAATTCCTGTCGAATGGTGTATCTTTCGAAAACATGGTGTCACAACTTATCGAGATAATCGCCGTCTTTGTTCTCGTTTAACGTCAGCGATGCGATTTCGTTTGATATTTGAAATCAGCGTGAGAAATGCAATTTTTTTGGTACAGCCTTTTTCTCGCTCAAGATGCGCATGTCGGACAAAATCAATTTCACCTATTTAGAATGACGTTAGAACTTTGAAATTTTGGCAGTAGATATTATTTGTATCCCAAATTTAGGTAGGATACTCTCCGAGGACGTAGTTCGTCGCGTGTCGCCGAAAACGATGCCAACTTGTCTTTCTTAAGTAGCTAGCGAAAAATTTCGTCGAGATTTGAAATCCCCGGCCTACTAGCAATCCAACCCATATACAAGTTTTTTTTCCCTGAAGCTATTAAGCTGAAAATGTAAGAGGCTATGGGCATCGCAGTAGCTGTGAGTATGGACGGGCTTCATTTTAGTATATTTCTAGTGGACGTAGATCCGTGAAATTTTCAGAATAGGTATTATGGGCTAATTCCTGTCGAATGGTGTATCTTTCGAAAACATGGTGTCACAACTTATCGAGATAATCGCCGTCTTTGTTCTCGTTTAACGTCAGCGATGCGATTTCGTTTGATATTTGAAATCAGCGTGAGAAATGCAATTTTTTTGGTACAGCCTTTTTCTCGCTCAAGATGCGCATGTCGGACAAAATCGATTTCACCTATTTAGAATGACGTTAGAACTTTGAAATTTTGGCAGTAGATATTATTTGTATCCCAAATTTAGGTAGGATACTCTCCGAGGACGTAGTTCGTCGCGTGTCGCCGAAAACGATGCCAACTTGTCTTTCTTAAGTAGCTAGCGAAAAATTTCGTCGAGATTTGAAATCCCCGGCCTACTAGCAATCCAACCCATATACAAGTTTTTTTCCCTGAAGCTATTAAGCTGAAAATGTAAGAGGCTATGGGCATCGCAGTAGCTGTGAGTATGGACGGGCTTCATTTTAGTATATTTCTAGTGGACGTAGATCCGTGAAATTTTCAGAATAGGTATTATGGGCTAATTCCTGTCGAATGGTGTATCTTTCGAAAACATGGTGTCACAACTTATCGAGATAATCGCCGTCTTTGTTCTCGTTTAACGTCAGCGATGCGATTTCGTTTGATATTTGAAATCAGCGTGAGAAATGCAATTTTTTTGGTACAGCCTTTTTCTCGCTCAAGATGCGCATGTCGGACAAAATCAATTTCACCTATTTAGAATGACGTTAGAACTTTGAAATTTTGGCAGTAGATATTATTTGTATCCCAAATTTAGGTAGGATACTCTCCGAGGACGTAGTTCGTCGCGTGTCGCCGAAAACGATGCCAACTTGTCTTTCTTAAGTAGCTAGCGAAAAATTTCGTCGAGATTTGAAATCCCCGGCCTACTAGCAATCCAACCCATATACAAGTTTTTTTTCCCTGAAGCTATTAAGCTGAAAATGTAAGAGGCTATGGGCATCGCAGTAGCTGTGAGTATGGACGGGCTTCATTTTAGTATATTTCTAGTGGACGTAGATCCGTGAAATTTTCAGAATAGGTATTATGGGCTAATTCCTGTCGAATGGTGTATCTTTCGAAAACATGGTGTCACAACTTATCGAGATAATCGCCGTCTTTGTTCTCGTTTAACGTCAGCGATGCGATTTCGTTTGATATTTGAAATCAGCGTGAGAAATGCAATTTTTTTGGTACAGCCTTTTTCTCGCTCAAGATGCGCATGTCGGACAAAATCGATTTCACCTATTTAGAATGACGTTAGAACTTTGAAATTTTGGCAGTAGATATTATTTGTATCCCAAATTTAGGTAGGATACTCTCCGAGGACGTAGTTCGTCGCGTGTCGCCGAAAACGATGCCAACTTGTCTTTCTTAAGTAGCTAGCGAAAAATTTCGTCGAGATTTGAAATCCCCGGCCTACTAGCAATCCAACCCATATACAAGTTTTTTTTCCCTGAAGCTATTAAGCTGAAAATGTAAGAGGCTATGGGCATCGCAGTAGCTGTGAGTATGGACGGGCTTCATTTTAGTATATTTCTAGTGGACGTAGATCCGTGAAATTTTCAGAATAGGTATTATGGGCTAATTCCTGTCGAATGGTGTATCTTTCGAAAACATGGTGTCACAACTTATCGAGATAATCGCCGTCTTTGTTCTCGTTTAACGTCAGCGATGCGATTTCGTTTGATATTTGAAATCAGCGTGAGAAATGCAATTTTTTGGTACAGCCTTTTTCTCGCTCAAGATGCGCATGTCGGACAAAATCGATTTCACCTATTTAGAATGACGTTAGAACTTTGAAATTTTGGCAGTAGATATTATTTGTATCCCAAATTTAGGTAGGATACTCTCCGAGGACGTAGTTCGTCGCGTGTCGCCGAAAACGATGCCAACTTGTCTTTCTTAAGTAGCTAGCGAAAAATTTCGTCGAGATTTGAAATCCCCGGCCTACTAGCAATCCAACCCATATACAAGTTTTTTTTCCCTGAAGCTATTAAGCTGAAAATGTAAGAGGCTATGGGCATCGCAGTAGCTGTGAGTATGGACGGGCTTCATTTTAGTATATTTCTAGTGGACGTAGATCCGTGAAATTTTCAGAATAGGTATTATGGGCTAATTCCTGTCGAATGGTGTATCTTTCGAAAACATGGTGTCACAACTTATCGAGATAATCGCCGTCTTTGTTCTCGTTTAACGTCAGCGATGCGATTTCGTTTGATATTTGAAATCAGCGTGAGAAATGCAATTTTTTTGGTACAGCCTTTTTCTCGCTCAAGATGCGCATGTCGGACAAAATCGATTTCACCTATTTAGAATGACGTTAGAACTTTGAAATTTTGGCAGTAGATATTATTTGTATCCCAAATTTAGGTAGGATACTCTCCGAGGACGTAGTTCGTCGCGTGTCGCCGAAAACGATGCCAACTTGTCTTTCTTAAGTAGCTAGCGAAAAATTTCGTCGAGATTTGAAATCCCCGGCCTACTAGCAATCCAACCCATATACAAGTTTTTTTTTTCCCTGAAGCTATTAAGCTGAAAATGTAAGAGGCTATGGGCATCGCAGTAGCTGTGAGTATGGACGGGCTTCATTTTAGTATATTTCTAGTGGACGTAGATCCGTGAAATTTTCAGAATAGGTATTATGGGCTAATTCCTGTCGAATGGTGTATCTTTCGAAAACATGGTGTCACAACTTATCGAGATAATCGCCGTCTTTGTTCTCGTTTAACGTCAGCGATGCGATTTCGTTTGATATTTGAAATCAGCGTGAGAAATGCAATTTTTTTGGTACAGCCTTTTTCTCGCTCAAGATGCGCATGTCGGACAAAATCGATTTCACCTATTTAGAATGACGTTAGAACTTTGAAATTTTGGCAGTAGATATTATTTGTATCCCAAATTTAGGTAGGATACTCTCCGAGGACGTAGTTCGTCGCGTGTCGCCGAAAACGATGCCAACTTGTCTTTCTTAAGTAGCTAGCGAAAAATTTCGTCGAGATTTGAAATCCCCGGCCTACTAGCAATCCAACCCATATACAAGTTTTTTTTCCCTGAAGCTATTAAGCTGAAAATGTAAGAGGCTATGGGCATCGCAGTAGCTGTGAGTATGGACGGGCTTCATTTTAGTATATTTCTAGTGGACGTAGATCCGTGAAATTTTCAGAATAGGTATTATGGGCTAATTCCTGTCGAATGGTGTATCTTTCGAAAACATGGTGTCACAACTTATCGAGATAATCGCCGTCTTTGTTCTCGTTTAACGTCAGCGATGCGATTTCGTTTGATATTTGAAATCAGCGTGAGAAATGCAATTTTTTTGGTACAGCCTTTTTCTCGCTCAAGATGCGCATGTCGGACAAAATCGATTTCACCTATTTAGAATGACGTTAGAACTTTGAAATTTTGGCAGTAGATATTATTTGTATCCCAAATTTAGGTAGGATACTCTCCGAGGACGTAGTTCGTCGCGTGTCGCCGAAAACGATGCCAACTTGTCTTTCTTAAGTAGCTAGCGAAAAATTTCGTCGAGATTTGAAATCCCCGGCCTACTAGCAATCCAACCCATATACAAGTTTTTTTTTCCCTGAAGCTATTAAGCTGAAAATGTAAGAGGCTATGGGCATCGCAGTAGCTGTGAGTATGGACGGGCTTCATTTTAGTATATTTCTAGTGGACGTAGATCCGTGAAATTTTCAGAATAGGTATTATGGGCTAATTCCTGTCGAATGGTGTATCTTTCGAAAACATGGTGTCACAACTTATCGAGATAATCGCCGTCTTTGTTCTCGTTTAACGTCAGCGATGCGATTTCGTTTGATATTTGAAATCAGCGTGAGAAATGCAATTTTTTTGGTACAGCCTTTTTCTCGCTCAAGATGCGCATGTCGGACAAAATCAATTTCACCTATTTAGAATGACGTTAGAACTTTGAAATTTTGGCAGTAGATATTATTTGTATCCCAAATTTAGGTAGGATACTCTCCGAGGACGTAGTTCGTCGCGTGTCGCCGAAAACGATGCCAACTTGTCTTTCTTAAGTAGCTAGCGAAAAATTTCGTCGAGATTTGAAATCCCCGGCCTACTAGCAATCCAACCCATATACAAGTTTTTTTTCCCTGAAGCTATTAAGCTGAAAATGTAAGAGGCTATGGGCATCGCAGTAGCTGTGAGTATGGACGGGCTTCATTTTAGTATATTTCTAGTGGACGTAGATCCGTGAAATTTTCAGAATAGGTATTATGGGCTAATTCCTGTCGAATGGTGTATCTTTCGAAAACATGGTGTCACAACTTATCGAGATAATCGCCGTCTTTGTTCTCGTTTAACGTCAGCGATGCGATTTCGTTTGATATTTGAAATCAGCGTGAGAAATGCAATTTTTTTGGTACAGCCTTTTTCTCGCTCAAGATGCGCATGTCGGACAAAATCGATTTCACCTATTTAGAATGACGTTAGAACTTTGAAATTTTGGCAGTAGATATTATTTGTATCCCAAATTTAGGTAGGATACTCTCCGAGGACGTAGTTCGTCGCGTGTCGCCGAAAACGATGCCAACTTGTCTTTCTTAAGTAGCTAGCGAAAAATTTCGTCGAGATTTGAAATCCCCGGCCTACTAGCAATCCAACCCATATACAAGTTTTTTTTTCCCTGAAGCTATTAAGCTGAAAATGTAAGAGGCTATGGGCATCGCAGTAGCTGTGAGTATGGACGGGCTTCATTTTAGTATATTTCTAGTGGACGTAGATCCGTGAAATTTTCAGAATAGGTATTATGGGCTAATTCCTGTCGAATGGTGTATCTTTCGAAAACATGGTGTCACAACTTATCGAGATAATCGCCGTCTTTGTTCTCGTTTAACGTCAGCGATGCGATTTCGTTTGATATTTGAAATCAGCGTGAGAAATGCAATTTTTTTGGTACAGCCTTTTTCTCGCTCAAGATGCGCATGTCGGACAAAATCGATTTCACCTATTTAGAATGACGTTAGAACTTTGAAATTTTGGCAGTAGATATTATTTGTATCCCAAATTTAGGTAGGATACTCTCCGAGGACGTAGTTCGTCGCGTGTCGCCGAAAACGATGCCAACTTGTCTTTCTTAAGTAGCTAGCGAAAAATTTCGTCGAGATTTGAAATCCCCGGCCTACTAGCAATCCAACCCATATACAAGTTTTTTTTCCCTGAAGCTATTAAGCTGAAAATGTAAGAGGCTATGGGCATCGCAGTAGCTGTGAGTATGGACGGGCTTCATTTTAGTATATTTCTAGTGGACGTAGATCCGTGAAATTTTCAGAATAGGTATTATGGGCTAATTCCTGTCGAATGGTGTATCTTTCGAAAACATGGTGTCACAACTTATCGAGATAATCGCCGTCTTTGTTCTCGTTTAACGTCAGCGATGCGATTTCGTTTGATATTTGAAATCAGCGTGAGAAATGCAATTTTTTTGGTACAGCCTTTTTCTCGCTCAAGATGCGCATGTCGGACAAAATCGATTTCACCTATTTAGAATGACGTTAGAACTTTGAAATTTTGGCAGTAGATATTATTTGTATCCCAAATTTAGGTAGGATACTCTCCGAGGACGTAGTTCGTCGCGTGTCGCCGAAAACGATGCCAACTTGTCTTTCTTAAGTAGCTAGCGAAAAATTTCGTCGAGATTTGAAATCCCCGGCCTACTAGCAATCCAACCCATATACAAGTTTTTTTTCCCTGAAGCTATTAAGCTGAAAATGTAAGAGGCTATGGGCATCGCAGTAGCTGTGAGTATGGACGGGCTTCATTTTAGTATATTTCTAGTGGACGTAGATCCGTGAAATTTTCAGAATAGGTATTATGGGCTAATTCCTGTCGAATGGTGTATCTTTCGAAAACATGGTGTCACAACTTATCGAGATAATCGCCGTCTTTGTTCTCGTTTAACGTCAGCGATGCGATTTCGTTTGATATTTGAAATCAGCGTGAGAAATGCAATTTTTTTGGTACAGCCTTTTTCTCGCTCAAGATGCGCATGTCGGACAAAATCGATTTCACCTATTTAGAATGACGTTAGAACTTTGAAATTTTGGCAGTAGATATTATTTGTATCCCAAATTTAGGTAGGATACTCTCCGAGGACGTAGTTCGTCGCGTGTCGCCGAAAACGATGCCAACTTGTCTTTCTTAAGTAGCTAGCGAAAAATTTCGTCGAGATTTGAAATCCCCGGCCTACTAGCAATCCAACCCATATACAAGTTTTTTTCCCTGAAGCTATTAAGCTGAAAATGTAAGAGGCTATGGGCATCGCAGTAGCTGTGAGTATGGACGGGCTTCATTTTAGTATATTTCTAGTGGACGTAGATCCGTGAAATTTTCAGAATAGGTATTATGGGCTAATTCCTGTCGAATGGTGTATCTTTCGAAAACATGGTGTCACAACTTATCGAGATAATCGCCGTCTTTGTTCTCGTTTAACGTCAGCGATGCGATTTCGTTTGATATTTGAAATCAGCGTGAGAAATGCAATTTTTTTGGTACAGGTTTTTTCTCGCTCAAGATGCGCATGTCGGACAAAATCGATTTCACCTATTTAGAATGACGTTAGAACTTTGAAATTTTGGCAGTAGATATTATTTGTATCCCAAATTTAGGTAGGATACTCTCCGAGGACGTAGTTCGTCGCGTGTCGCCGAAAACGATGCCAACTTGTCTTTCTTAAGTAGCAATCCAATTGTTTTTTTTCCCGCGAAAAATTTCGTCGAGATTTGAAATGGACGGCTTATTTTAGCAATCCAATCCGTGAAATTTTAGAAAGTTTTTAATTCCCTGAAGCTATTAAGCTGAAAATGTAAGAGGCTATGGGCATCTTAGTTCTCGAGTATGGACGGGCTTCGATTTTAGTATATTTCTAGTGGACGTAGATCCGTGAAATTTTCAGAAGAGGTATTATGGACAAAATCGATTTCGAATTTGTATCTTTCGAAAACATGGTGTCAAACTTATCGAGATAATCGCCGTCTTTGTTCTCGTTTAACGTCAGCGATGCGATTTCGTTTGATATTTGAAATCAGCGTGAGAAATGCAATTGCTTTTTGGTACAGCCTTTTTCGAGATTCGCTCAAGATGCGCATGTCGGACAAAATCGATTTCACCTATTTAGAATGACGTTAGAACTTTGAAAATTTTGGCAGTAGATATTATTTGTATCCCAAATTTATCATTTTAGTATACTCTCCGAGGACGTAGTTCGTCGAAATTGTCAGAAAACGATGCCAACTTGTCTTTCTTAAGTAGCTAGCGAAAAATTTCGTCGAGATTTGAAATCCCCGGCCTACTAGCAATCCAACCCATATACAATTTTTTTTCCTGAAGCTATTAAGCTGAAAATGCAAGAGGCTATGGGCATCGCAGTAGCTCAAGATGAGTATGGACGGGCTTCATTTTTAGAAGTAAATTTCTAGTGGACGTAGATCCGTGAAATTTTCAGAATAGGTATTATGGGCTAATTCCTGTCGAATGGTGTATCTTTCGAAAACATGGTTTCACAACTTATCGAGATAATCGCCGTCTTTGTTCTCGTTTAACGTCAGCGATGCGATTTCGTTTGATATTTGAAATCAGCAGCAATTTTTGTACAGCCTTTTTCTGTGAGTATGAAATTTTCAAGTTTTTTTTTATTAAGCTGAAAATGCTATGGGCATCGCAGTAGTGAGTATGCTTCGTATATTTCTAGTGGACGTAGATCCGTGAAATTTTCAGCTCAAGATGGGCTAATTCCGGACAAAATAATTTCACCTATTTAGAATGACGTTAGAACTTTGAAATTTTCTCGTTTAATATTATTTTATCCCAAATTTAGGTAGGATACTCAATTTTCCGAGGACGTAGTTCGTCGCGCATGTCGACCGAAAACGATGCCAACTTGTCTTTCTTAAGTATTTAGCGAAAAATTTCGTCGAGATTTGAAATCCCCGGCCTACTAGCAATCCAACCCATATACAAGTTTTTTTTCCCTGAAGCTATTAAGCTGAAAATGTAATTTCTATGGGCATCGCAGTAGCTGTGAGTATGGACGGGCTTCATTTTAGTATATTTCTAGTGGACGTAGATCCGTGAAATTTTCAGAATAGGTATTATGGGCTAATTCCTGTCGAATGGTGTATCTTTCGAAAACATGGTGTCACAACTTATCGAGATAATCAGAAAATTTGAATTCCTGTCAAGACGAAAATGTTTATCCGATAATCGCAGTTTTGTTCTCGTTTAACGTCAGCGATGCGATTTCGTTTGATATTTGAATATCAGCGTGAGAAATGCAATTTTTTTGGTACAGCCTTTTTCTCGCTCAAGATGTATCATGTCGGACAAAATCGATTTCACCTATTTAGAATGACGTTAGAACTTTGAAATTTTGGTTTAAGTAGATATTATTTGTATCCCAAATTTAGGTAGGATACTCTCCGAGGACGTAGTTCGTCGCGTGTCGCCGAAAACGATGCCAACTTGTCTTTCTTAAGTAGCTAGCGAAAAATTTCGTCGAGATTTGAAATCCCCGGCCTACTAGCAATCCAACCCATATACAAGTTTTTTCCCTGAAGCTATTAAGCTGAAAATGTAACTCTATGGGCATCGCAGTAGCTGTGAGTATGGACGGGCTTCATTTTAGTATATTTCTAGTGGACGTAGATCCGTGAAATTTTCTGAAGCTATTAAGCCAGAATAGGTATATATGGGCTTCATTTTAGTAATTTCTGTCGAATGGTGAATATCTTTCGTCGAAATCTTTCGAAAACATGGTGTCACAACTTATCGAGATAATCGCCGTCTTTGTTCTCGTTTAACGTCAGCGATGCGATTTCGTTTGATATTTGAAATCAGCGTGAGAAATGCAATTTTTTTGGTACAGCCTTTTTCTCGCTCAAGATGCGCATGTCGGACAAAATCGATTTCACCTATTTAGAATGACGTTAGAACTTTGAAATTTTGGCAGTAGATATTATTTGTATCCCAAATTTAGGTAGGATACTCTCCGAGGACGTAGTTCGTCGCGTGTCGCCGAAAACGATGCCAACTTGTCTTTCTTAAGTAGCTAGCGAAAAATTTCGTCGAGATTTGAAATCCCGGCCTACTAGCAATCCAACCCATATACAAGTTTTTTTTCTGAAGCTATTAAGCTGAAAATGTAAGAGGCTATGGGCATCGCAGTAGCTGTGAGTATGGACGGGCTTCATTTTAGTATATTTCTAGTGGACGTAGATCCGTGAAATTTTCAGAATAGGTATTATGGGCTAATTCCTGTCGAATGGTGTATCTTTCGAAAACATGGTGTCACAACTTATCGAGATAATCGCCGTCTTTGTTCTCGTTTAACGTCAGCGATGCGATTTCGTTTGATATTTGAAATCAGCGTGAGAAATGCAATTTTTTTGGTACAGCCTTTTTCTCGCTCAAGATGCGCATGTCGGACAAAATCGATTTCACCTATTTAGAATGACGTTAGAACTTTGAAATTTTGGCAGTAGATATTATTTGTATCCCAAATTTAGGTAGGATACTCTCCGAGGACGTAGTTCGTCGCGTGTCGCCGAAAACGATGCCAACTTGTCTTTCTTAAGTAGCTAGCGAAAAATTTCGTCGAGATTTGAAATCCCCGGCCTACTAGCAATCCAACCCATATACAAGTTTTTTTTCCCTGAAGCTATTAAGCTGAAAATGTAAGAGGCTATGGGCATCGCAGTAGCTGTGAGTATGGACGGGCTTCATTTTAGTATATTTCTAGTGGACGTAGATCCGTGAAATTTTCAGAATAGGTATTATGGGCTAATTCCTGTCGAATGGTGTATCTTTCGAAAACATGGTGTCACAACTTATCGAGATAATCGCCGTCTTTGTTCTCGTTTAACGTCAGCGATGCGATTTCGTTTGATATTTGAAATCAGCGTGAGAAATGCAATTTTTTTGGTACAGCCTTTTTCTCGCTCAAGATGCGCATGTCGGACAAAATCGATTTCACCTATTTAGAATGACGTTAGAACTTTGAAATTTTGGCAGTAGATATTATTTGTATCCCAAATTTAGGTAGGATACTCTCCGAGGACGTAGTTCGTCGCGTGTCGCCGAAAACGATGCCAACTTGTCTTTCTTAAGTAGCTAGCGAAAAATTTCGTCGAGATTTGAAATCCCCGGCCTACTAGCAATCCAACCCATATACAAGTTTTTTTTCCCTGAAGCTATTAAGCTGAAAATGTAAGAGGCTATGGGCATCGCAGTAGCTGTGAGTATGGACGGGCTTCATTTTAGTATATTTCTAGTGGACGTAGATCCGTGAAATTTTCAGAATAGGTATTATGGGCTAATTCCTGTCGAATGGTGTATCTTTCGAAAACATGGTGTCACAACTTATCGAGATAATCGCCGTCTTTGTTCTCGTTTAACGTCAGCGATGCGATTTCGTTTGATATTTGAAATCAGCGTGAGAAATGCAATTTTTTTGGTACAGCCTTTTTCTCGCTCAAGATGCGCATGTCGGACAAAATCAATTTCACCTATTTAGAATGACGTTAGAACTTTGAAATTTTGGCAGTAGATATTATTTGTATCCCAAATTTAGGTAGGATACTCTCCGAGGACGTAGTTCGTCGCGTGTCGCCGAAAACGATGCCAACTTGTCTTTCTTAAGTAGCTAGCGAAAAATTTCGTCGAGATTTGAAATCCCCGGCCTACTAGCAATCCAACCCATATACAAGTTTTTTTTCCCTGAAGCTATTAAGCTGAAAATGTAAGAGGCTATGGGCATCGCAGTAGCTGTGAGTATGGACGGGCTTCATTTTAGTATATTTCTAGTGGACGTAGATCCGTGAAATTTTCAGAATAGGTATTATGGGCTAATTCCTGTCGAATGGTGTATCTTTCGAAAACATGGTGTCACAACTTATCGAGATAATCGCCGTCTTTGTTCTCGTTTAACGTCAGCGATGCGATTTCGTTTGATATTTGAAATCAGCGTGAGAAATGCAATTTTTTTGGTACAGCCTTTTTCTCGCTCAAGATGCGCATGTCGGACAAAATCAATTTCACCTATTTAGAATGACGTTAGAACTTTGAAATTTTGGCAGTAGATATTATTTGTATCCCAAATTTAGGTAGGATACTCTCCGAGGACGTAGTTCGTCGCGTGTCGCCGAAAACGATGCCAACTTGTCTTTCTTAAGTAGCTAGCGAAAAATTTCGTCGAGATTTGAAATCCCCGGCCTACTAGCAATCCAACCCATATACAAGTTTTTTTTTCCCTGAAGCTATTAAGCTGAAAATGTAAGAGGCTATGGGCATCGCAGTAGCTGTGAGTATGGACGGGCTTCATTTTAGTATATTTCTAGTGGACGTAGATCCGTGAAATTTTCAGAATAGGTATTATGGGCTAATTCCTGTCGAATGGTGTATCTTTCGAAAACATGGTGTCACAACTTATCGAGATAATCGCCGTCTTTGTTCTCGTTTAACGTCAGCGATGCGATTTCGTTTGATATTTGAAATCAGCGTGAGAAATGCAATTTTTTTGGTACAGCCTTTTTCTCGCTCAAGATGCGCATGTCGGACAAAATCGATTTCACCTATTTAGAATGACGTTAGAACTTTGAAATTTTGGCAGTAGATATTATTTGTATCCCAAATTTAGGTAGGATACTCTCCGAGGACGTAGTTCGTCGCGTGTCGCCGAAAACGATGCCAACTTGTCTTTCTTAAGTAGCTAGCGAAAAATTTCGTCGAGATTTGAAATCCCCGGCCTACTAGCAATCCAACCCATATACAAGTTTTTTTCCCTGAAGCTATTAAGCTGAAAATGTAAGAGGCTATGGGCATCGCAGTAGCTGTGAGTATGGACGGGCTTCATTTTAGTATATTTCTAGTGGACGTAGATCCGTGAAATTTTCAGAATAGGTATTATGGGCTAATTCCTGTCGAATGGTGTATCTTTCGAAAACATGGTGTCACAACTTATCGAGATAATCGCCGTCTTTGTTCTCGTTTAACGTCAGCGATGCGATTTCGTTTGATATTTGAAATCAGCGTGAGAAATGCAATTTTTTTGGTACAGCCTTTTTCTCGCTCAAGATGCGCATGTCGGACAAAATCGATTTCACCTATTTAGAATGACGTTAGAACTTTGAAATTTTGGCAGTAGATATTATTTGTATCCCAAATTTAGGTAGGATACTCTCCGAGGACGTAGTTCGTCGCGTGTCGCCGAAAACGATGCCAACTTGTCTTTCTTAAGTAGCTAGCGAAAAATTTCGTCGAGATTTGAAATCCCCGGCCTACTAGCAATCCAACCCATATACAAGTTTTTTTCCCTGAAGCTATTAAGCTGAAAATGTAAGAGGCTATGGGCATCGCAGTAGCTGTGAGTATGGACGGGCTTCATTTTAGTATATTTCTAGTGGACGTAGATCCGTGAAATTTTCAGAATAGGTATTATGGGCTAATTCCTGTCGAATGGTGTATCTTTCGAAAACATGGTGTCACAACTTATCGAGATAATCGCCGTCTTTGTTCTCGTTTAACGTCAGCGATGCGATTTCGTTTGATATTTGAAATCAGCGTGAGAAATGCAATTTTTTTGGTACAGCCGTTTTCTCGCTCAAGATGCGCATGTCGGACAAAATCGATTTCACCTATTTAGAATGACGTTAGAACTTTGAAATTTTGGCAGTAGATATTATTTGTATCCCAAATTTAGGTAGGATACTCTCCGAGGACGTAGTTCGTCGCGTGTCGCCGAAAACGATGCCAACTTGTCTTTCTTAAGTAGCTAGCGAAAAATTTCGTCGAGATTTGAAATCCCCGGCCTACTAGCAATCCAACCCATATACAAGTTTTTTTTCCCTGAAGCTATTAAGCTGAAAATGTAAGAGGCTATGGGCATCGCAGTAGCTGTGAGTATGGACGGGCTTCATTTTAGTATATTTCTAGTGGACGTAGATCCGTGAAATTTTCAGAATAGGTATTATGGGCTAATTCCTGTCGAATGGTGTATCTTTCGAAAACATGGTGTCACAACTTATCGAGATAATCGCCGTCTTTGTTCTCGTTTAACGTCAGCGATGCGATTTCGTTTGATATTTGAAATCAGCGTGAGAAATGCAATTTTTTTGGTACAGCCTTTTTCTCGCTCAAGATGCGCATGTCGGACAAAATCGATTTCACCTATTTAGAATGACGTTAGAACTTTGAAATTTTGGCAGTAGATATTATTTGTATCCCAAATTTAGGTAGGATACTCTCCGAGGACGTAGTTCGTCGCGTGTCGCCGAAAACGATGCCAACTTGTCTTTCTTAAGTAGCTAGCGAAAAATTTCGTCGAGATTTGAAATCCCCGGCCTACTAGCAATCCAACCCATATACAAGTTTTTTTTCCCTGAAGCTATTAAGCTGAAAATGTAAGAGGCTATGGGCATCGCAGTAGCTGTGAGTATGGACGGGCTTCATTTTAGTATATTTCTAGTGGACGTAGATCCGTGAAATTTTCAGAATAGGTATTATGGGCTAATTCCTGTCGAATGGTGTATCTTTCGAAAACATGGTGTCACAACTTATCGAGATAATCGCCGTCTTTGTTCTCGTTTAACGTCAGCGATGCGATTTCGTTTGATATTTGAAATCAGCGTGAGAAATGCAATTTTTTTGGTACAGCCTTTTTCTCGCTCAAGATGCGCATGTCGGACAAAATCGATTTCACCTATTTAGAATGACGTTAGAACTTTGAAATTTTGGCAGTAGATATTATTTGTATCCCAAATTTAGGTAGGATACTCTCCGAGGACGTAGTTCGTCGCGTGTCGCCGAAAACGATGCCAACTTGTCTTTCTTAAGTAGCTAGCGAAAAATTTCGTCGAGATTTGAAATCCCCGGCCTACTAGCAATCCAACCCATATACAAGTTTTTTTCCCTGAAGCTATTAAGCTGAAAATGTAAGAGGCTATGGGCATCGCAGTAGCTGTGAGTATGGACGGGCTTCATTTTAGTATATTTCTAGTGGACGTAGATCCGTGAAATTTTCAGAATAGGTATTATGGGCTAATTCCTGTCGAATGGTGTATCTTTCGAAAACATGGTGTCACAACTTATCGAGATAATCGCCGTCTTTGTTCTCGTTTAACGTCAGCGATGCGATTTCGTTTGATATTTGAAATCAGCGTGAGAAATGCAATTTTTTTGGTACAGCCTTTTTCTCGCTCAAGATGCGCATGTCGGACAAAATCGATTTCACCTATTTAGAATGACGTTAGAACTTTGAAATTTTGGCAGTAGATATTATTTGTATCCCAAATTTAGGTAGGATACTCTCCGAGGACGTAGTTCGTCGCGTGTCGCCGAAAACGATGCCAACTTGTCTTTCTTAAGTAGCTAGCGAAAAATTTCGTCGAGATTTGAAATCCCCGGCCTACTAGCAATCCAACCCATATACAAGTTTTTTTTCCCTGAAGCTATTAAGCTGAAAATGTAAGAGGCTATGGGCATCGCAGTAGCTGTGAGTATGGACGGGCTTCATTTTAGTATATTTCTAGTGGACGTAGATCCGTGAAATTTTCAGAATAGGTATTATGGGCTAATTCCTGTCGAATGGTGTATCTTTCGAAAACATGGTGTCACAACTTATCGAGATAATCGCCGTCTTTGTTCTCGTTTAACGTCAGCGATGCGATTTCGTTTGATATTTGAAATCAGCGTGAGAAATGCAATTTTTTTGGTACAGCCTTTTTCTCGCTCAAGATGCGCATGTCGGACAAAATCGATTTCACCTATTTAGAATGACGTTAGAACTTTGAAATTTTGGCAGTAGATATTATTTGTATCCCAAATTTAGGTAGGATACTCTCCGAGGACGTAGTTCGTCGCGTGTCGCCGAAAACGATGCCAACTTGTCTTTCTTAAGTAGCTAGCGAAAAATTTCGTCGAGATTTGAAATCCCCGGCCTACTAGCAATCCAACCCATATACAAGTTTTTTTCCCTGAAGCTATTAAGCTGAAAATGTAAGAGGCTATGGGCATCGCAGTAGCTGTGAGTATGGACGGGCTTCATTTTAGTATATTTCTAGTGGACGTAGATCCGTGAAATTTTCAGAATAGGTATTATGGGCTAATTCCTGTCGAATGGTGTATCTTTCGAAAACATGGTGTCACAACTTATCGAGATAATCGCCGTCTTTGTTCTCGTTTAACGTCAGCGATGCGATTTCGTTTGATATTTGAAATCAGCGTGAGAAATGCAATTTTTTTGGTACAGCCTTTTTCTCGCTCAAGATGCGCATGTCGGACAAAATCGATTTCACCTATTTAGAATGACGTTAGAACTTTGAAATTTTGGCAGTAGATATTATTTGTATCCCAAATTTAGGTAGGATACTCTCCGAGGACGTAGTTCGTCGCGTGTCGCCGAAAACGATGCCAACTTGTCTTTCTTAAGTAGCTAGCGAAAAATTTCGTCGAGATTTGAAATCCCCGGCCTACTAGCAATCCAACCCATATACAAGTTTTTTTTCCCTGAAGCTATTAAGCTGAAAATGTAAGAGGCTATGGGCATCGCAGTAGCTGTGAGTATGGACGGGCTTCATTTTAGTATATTTCTAGTGGACGTAGATCCGTGAAATTTTCAGAATAGGTATTATGGGCTAATTCCTGTCGAATGGTGTATCTTTCGAAAACATGGTGTCACAACTTATCGAGATAATCGCCGTCTTTGTTCTCGTTTAACGTCAGCGATGCGATTTCGTTTGATATTTGAAATCAGCGTGAGAAATGCAATTTTTTTGGTACAGCCTTTTTCTCGCTCAAGATGCGCATGTCGGACAAAATCGATTTCACCTATTTAGAATGACGTTAGAACTTTGAAATTTTGGCAGTAGATATTATTTGTATCCCAAATTTAGGTAGGATACTCTCCGAGGACGTAGTTCGTCGCGTGTCGCCGAAAACGATGCCAACTTGTCTTTCTTAAGTAGCTAGCGAAAAATTTCGTCGAGATTTGAAATCCCCGGCCTACTAGCAATCCAACCCATATACAAGTTTTTTTTCCCTGAAGCTATTAAGCTGAAAATGTAAGAGGCTATGGGCATCGCAGTAGCTGTGAGTATGGACGGGCTTCATTTTAGTATATTTCTAGTGGACGTAGATCCGTGAAATTTTCAGAATAGGTATTATGGGCTAATTCCTGTCGAATGGTGTATCTTTCGAAAACATGGTGTCACAACTTATCGAGATAATCGCCGTCTTTGTTCTCGTTTAACGTCAGCGATGCGATTTCGTTTGATATTTGAAATCAGCGTGAGAAATGCAATTTTTTTGGTACAGCCTTTTTCTCGCTCAAGATGCGCATGTCGGACAAAATCGATTTCACCTATTTAGAATGACGTTAGAACTTTGAAATTTTGGCAGTAGATATTATTTGTATCCCAAATTTAGGTAGCATACTCTCCGAGGACGTAGTTCGTCGCGTGTCGCCGAAAACGATGCCAACTTGTCTTTCTTAAGTAGCTAGCGAAAAATTTCGTCGAGATTTGAAATCCCCGGCCTACTAGCAATCCAACCCATATACAAGTTTTTTTTCCCTGAAGCTATTAAGCTGAAAATGTAAGAGGCTATGGGCATCGCAGTAGCTGTGAGTATGGACGGGCTTCATTTTAGTATATTTCTAGTGGACGTAGATCCGTGAAATTTTCAGAATAGGTATTATGGGCTAATTCCTGTCGAATGGTGTATCTTTCGAAAACATGGTGTCACAACTTATCGAGATAATCGCCGTCTTTGTTCTCGTTTAACGTCAGCGATGCGATTTCGTTTGATATTTGAAATCAGCGTGAGAAATGCAATTTTTTTGGTACAGCCTTTTTCTCGCTCAAGATGCGCATGTCGGACAAAATCGATTTCACCTATTTAGAATGACGTTAGAACTTTGAAATTTTGGCAGTAGATATTATTTGTATCCCAAATTTAGGTAGGATACTCTCCGAGGACGTAGTTCGTCGCGTGTCGCCGAAAACGATGCCAACTTGTCTTTCTTAAGTAGCTAGCGAAAAATTTCGTCGAGATTTGAAATCCCCGGCCTACTAGCAATCCAACCCATATACAAGTTTTTTTTCCCTGAAGCTATTAAGCTGAAAATGTAAGAGGCTATGGGCATCGCAGTAGCTGTGAGTATGGACGGGCTTCATTTTAGTATATTTCTAGTGGACGTAGATCCGTGAAATTTTCAGAATAGGTATTATGGGCTAATTCCTGTCGAATGGTGTATCTTTCGAAAACATGGTGTCACAACTTATCGAGATAATCGCCGTCTTTGTTCTCGTTTAACGTCAGCGATGCGATTTCGTTTGATATTTGAAATCAGCGTGAGAAATGCAATTTTTTTGGTACAGCCTTTTTCTCGCTCAAGATGCGCATGTCGGACAAAATCGATTTCACCTATTTAGAATGACGTTAGAACTTTGAAATTTTGGCAGTAGATATTATTTGTATCCCAAATTTAGGTAGCATACTCTCCGAGGACGTAGTTCGTCGCGTGTCGCCGAAAACGATGCCAACTTGTCTTTCTTAAGTAGCTAGCGAAAAATTTCGTCGAGATTTGAAATCCCCGGCCTACTAGCAATCCAACCCATATACAAGTTTTTTTTCCCTGAAGCTATTAAGCTGAAAATGTAAGAGGCTATGGGCATCGCAGTAGCTGTGAGTATGGACGGGCTTCATTTTAGTATATTTCTAGTGGACGTAGATCCGTGAAATTTTCAGAATAGGTATTATGGGCTAATTCCTGTCGAATGGTGTATCTTTCGAAAACATGGTGTCACAACTTATCGAGATAATCGCCGTCTTTGTTCTCGTTTAACGTCAGCGATGCGATTTCGTTTGATATTTGAAATCAGCGTGAGAAATGCAATTTTTTTGGTACAGCCTTTTTTCTCGCTCAAGATGCGCATGTCGGACAAAATCGATTTCACCTATTTAGAATGACGTTAGAACTTTGAAATTTTGGCAGTAGATATTATTTGTATCCCAAATTTAGGTAGGATACTCTCCGAGGACGTAGTTCGTCGCGTGTCGCCGAAAACGATGCCAACTTGTCTTTCTTAAGTAGCTAGCGAAAAATTTCGTCGAGATTTGAAATCCCCGGCCTACTAGCAATCCAACCCATATACAAGTTTTTTTTCCCTGAAGCTATTAAGCTGAAAATGTAAGAGGCTATGGGCATCGCAGTAGCTGTGAGTATGGACGGGCTTCATTTTAGTATATTTCTAGTGGACGTAGATCCGTGAAATTTTCAGAATAGGTATTATGGGCTAATTCCTGTCGAATGGTGTATCTTTCGAAAACATGGTGTCACAACTTATCGAGATAATCGCCGTCTTTGTTCTCGTTTAACGTCAGCGATGCGATTTCGTTTGATATTTGAAATCAGCGTGAGAAATGCAATTTTTTTGGTACAGCCTTTTTCTCGCTCAAGATGCGCATGTCGGACAAAATCAATTTCACCTATTTAGAATGACGTTAGAACTTTGAAATTTTGGCAGTAGATATTATTTGTATCCCAAATTTAGGTAGGATACTCTCCGAGGACGTAGTTCGTCGCGTGTCGCCGAAAACGATGCCAACTTGTCTTTCTTAAGTAGCTAGCGAAAAATTTCGTCGAGATTTGAAATCCCCGGCCTACTAGCAATCCAACCCATATACAAGTTTTTTTTCCCTGAAGCTATTAAGCTGAAAATGTAAGAGGCTATGGGCATCGCAGTAGCTGTGAGTATGGACGGGCTTCATTTTAGTATATTTCTAGTGGACGTAGATCCGTGAAATTTTCAGAATAGGTATTATGGGCTAATTCCTGTCGAATGGTGTATCTTTCGAAAACATGGTGTCACAACTTATCGAGATAATCGCCGTCTTTGTTCTCGTTTAACGTCAGCGATGCGATTTCGTTTGATATTTGAAATCAGCGTGAGAAATGCAATTTTTTTGGTACAGCCTTTTTCTCGCTCAAGATGCGCATGTCGGACAAAATCGATTTCACCTATTTAGAATGACGTTAGAACTTTGAAATTTTGGCAGTAGATATTATTTGTATCCCAAATTTAGGTAGGATACTCTCCGAGGACGTAGTTCGTCGCGTGTCGCCGAAAACGATGCCAACTTGTCTTTCTTAAGTAGCTAGCGAAAAATTTCGTCGAGATTTGAAATCCCCGGCCTACTAGCAATCCAACCCATATACAAGTTTTTTTTCCCTGAAGCTATTAAGCTGAAAATGTAAGAGGCTATGGGCATCGCAGTAGCTGTGAGTATGGACGGGCTTCATTTTAGTATATTTCTAGTGGACGTAGATCCGTGAAATTTTCAGAATAGGTATTATGGGCTAATTCCTGTCGAATGGTGTATCTTTCGAAAACATGGTGTCACAACTTATCGAGATAATCGCCGTCTTTGTTCTCGTTTAACGTCAGCGATGCGATTTCGTTTGATATTTGAAATCAGCGTGAGAAATGCAATTTTTTTGGTACAGCCTTTTTCTCGCTCAAGATGCGCATGTCGGACAAAATCGATTTCACCTATTTAGAATGACGTTAGAACTTTGAAATTTTGGCAGTAGATATTATTTGTATCCCAAATTTAGGTAGGATACTCTCCGAGGACGTAGTTCGTCGCGTGTCGCCGAAAACGATGCCAACTTGTCTTTCTTAAGTAGCTAGCGAAAAATTTCGTCGAGATTTGAAATCCCCGGCCTACTAGCAATCCAACCCATATACAAGTTTTTTTTCCCTGAAGCTATTAAGCTGAAAATGTAAGAGGCTATGGGCATCGCAGTAGCTGTGAGTATGGACGGGCTTCATTTTAGTATATTTCTAGTGGACGTAGATCCGTGAAATTTTCAGAATAGGTATTATGGGCTAATTCCTGTCGAATGGTGTATCTTTCGAAAACATGGTGTCACAACTTATCGAGATAATCGCCGTCTTTGTTCTCGTTTAACGTCAGCGATGCGATTTCGTTTGATATTTGAAATCAGCGTGAGAAATGCAATTTTTTTGGTACAGCCTTTTTCTCGCTCAAGATGCGCATGTCGGACAAAATCAATTTCACCTATTTAGAATGACGTTAGAACTTTGAAATTTTGGCAGTAGATATTATTTGTATCCCAAATTTAGGTAGGATACTCTCCGAGGACGTAGTTCGTCGCGTGTCGCCGAAAACGATGCCAACTTGTCTTTCTTAAGTAGCTAGCGAAAAATTTCGTCGAGATTTGAAATCCCCGGCCTACTAGCAATCCAACCCATATACAAGTTTTTTTTCCCTGAAGCTATTAAGCTGAAAATGTAAGAGGCTATGGGCATCGCAGTAGCTGTGAGTATGGACGGGCTTCATTTTAGTATATTTCTAGTGGACGTAGATCCGTGAAATTTTCAGAATAGGTATTATGGGCTAATTCCTGTCGAATGGTGTATCTTTCGAAAACATGGTGTCACAACTTATCGAGATAATCGCCGTCTTTGTTCTCGTTTAACGTCAGCGATGCGATTTCGTTTGATATTTGAAATCAGCGTGAGAAATGCAATTTTTTTGGTACAGCCTTTTTCTCGCTCAAGATGCGCATGTCGGACAAAATCAATTTCACCTATTTAGAATGACGTTAGAACTTTGAAATTTTGGCAGTAGATATTATTTGTATCCCAAATTTAGGTAGGATACTCTCCGAGGACGTAGTTCGTCGCGTGTCGCCGAAAACGATGCCAACTTGTCTTTCTTAAGTAGCTAGCGAAAAATTTCGTCGAGATTTGAAATCCCCGGCCTACTAGCAATCCAACCCATATACAAGTTTTTTTTCCCTGAAGCTATTAAGCTGAAAATGTAAGAGGCTATGGGCATCGCAGTAGCTGTGAGTATGGACGGGCTTCATTTTAGTATATTTCTAGTGGACGTAGATCCGTGAAATTTTCAGAATAGGTATTATGGGCTAATTCCTGTCGAATGGTGTATCTTTCGAAAACATGGTGTCACAACTTATCGAGATAATCGCCGTCTTTGTTCTCGTTTAACGTCAGCGATGCGATTTCGTTTGATATTTGAAATCAGCGTGAGAAATGCAATTTTTTTGGTACAGCCTTTTTCTCGCTCAAGATGCGCATGTCGGACAAAATCGATTTCACCTATTTAGAATGACGTTAGAACTTTGAAATTTTGGCAGTAGATATTATTTGTATCCCAAATTTAGGTAGGATACTCTCCGAGGACGTAGTTCGTCGCGTGTCGCCGAAAACGATGCCAACTTGTCTTTCTTAAGTAGCTAGCGAAAAATTTCGTCGAGATTTGAAATCCCCGGCCTACTAGCAATCCAACCCATATACAAGTTTTTTTTCCCTGAAGCTATTAAGCTGAAAATGTAAGAGGCTATGGGCATCGCAGTAGCTGTGAGTATGGACGGGCTTCATTTTAGTATATTTCTAGTGGACGTAGATCCGTGAAATTTTCAGAATAGGTATTATGGGCTAATTCCTGTCGAATGGTGTATCTTTCGAAAACATGGTGTCACAACTTATCGAGATAATCGCCGTCTTTGTTCTCGTTTAACGTCAGCGATGCGATTTCGTTTGATATTTGAAATCAGCGTGAGAAATGCAATTTTTTTGGTACAGCCTTTTTCTCGCTCAAGATGCGCATGTCGGACAAAATCGATTTCACCTATTTAGAATGACGTTAGAACTTTGAAATTTTGGCAGTAGATATTATTTGTATCCCAAATTTAGGTAGGATACTCTCCGAGGACGTAGTTCGTCGCGTGTCGCCGAAAACGATGCCAACTTGTCTTTCTTAAGTAGCTAGCGAAAAATTTCGTCGAGATTTGAAATCCCCGGCCTACTAGCAATCCAACCCATATACAAGTTTTTTTTTCCCTGAAGCTATTAAGCTGAAAATGTAAGAGGCTATGGGCATCGCAGTAGCTGTGAGTATGGACGGGCTTCATTTTAGTATATTTCTAGTGGACGTAGATCCGTGAAATTTTCAGAATAGGTATTATGGGCTAATTCCTGTCGAATGGTGTATCTTTCGAAAACATGGTGTCACAACTTATCGAGATAATCGCCGTCTTTGTTCTCGTTTAACGTCAGCGATGCGATTTCGTTTGATATTTGAAATCAGCGTGAGAAATGCAATTTTTTTGGTACAGCCTTTTTCTCGCTCAAGATGCGCATGTCGGACAAAATCGATTTCACCTATTTAGAATGACGTTAGAACTTTGAAATTTTGGCAGTAGATATTATTTGTATCCCAAATTTAGGTAGGATACTCTCCGAGGACGTAGTTCGTCGCGTGTCGCCGAAAACGATGCCAACTTGTCTTTCTTAAGTAGCTAGCGAAAAATTTCGTCGAGATTTGAAATCCCCGGCCTACTAGCAATCCAACCCATATACAAGTTTTTTTTCCCTGAAGCTATTAAGCTGAAAATGTAAGAGGCTATGGGCATCGCAGTAGCTGTGAGTATGGACGGGCTTCATTTTAGTATATTTCTAGTGGACGTAGATCCGTGAAATTTTCAGAATAGGTATTATGGGCTAATTCCTGTCGAATGGTGTATCTTTCGAAAACATGGTGTCACAACTTATCGAGATAATCGCCGTCTTTGTTCTCGTTTAACGTCAGCGATGCGATTTCGTTTGATATTTGAAATCAGCGTGAGAAATGCAATTTTTTTGGTACAGCCTTTTTCTCGCTCAAGATGCGCATGTCGGACAAAATCGATTTCACCTATTTAGAATGACGTTAGAACTTTGAAATTTTGGCAGTAGATATTATTTGTATCCCAAATTTAGGTA
The DNA here is from genome assembly GCA_023690525.1 of Holotrichia oblita. NCBI lineage: Eukaryota > Metazoa > Arthropoda > Insecta > Coleoptera > Scarabaeidae > Holotrichia > Holotrichia oblita. The sequence goes on from CM043021.1 coordinate 47,705,250, forward strand.
GGATACTCTCCGAGGACGTAGTTCGTCGCGTGTCGCCGAAAACGATGCCAACTTGTCTTTCTTAAGTAGCTAGCGAAAAATTTCGTCGAGATTTGAAATCCCCGGCCTACTAGCAATCCAACCCATATACAAGTTTTTTTTTTCCCTGAAGCTATTAAGCTGAAAATGTAAGAGGCTATGGGCATCGCAGTAGCTGTGAGTATGGACGGGCTTCATTTTAGTATATTTCTAGTGGACGTAGATCCGTGAAATTTTCAGAATAGGTATTATGGGCTAATTCCTGTCGAATGGTGTATCTTTCGAAAACATGGTGTCACAACTTATCGAGATAATCGCCGTCTTTGTTCTCGTTTAACGTCAGCGATGCGATTTCGTTTGATATTTGAAATCAGCGTGAGAAATGCAATTTTTTTGGTACAGCCGTTTTCTCGCTCAAGATGCGCATGTCGGACAAAATCGATTTCACCTATTTAGAATGACGTTAGAACTTTGAAATTTTGGCAGTAGATATTATTTGTATCCCAAATTTAGGTAGGATACTCTCCGAGGACGTAGTTCGTCGCGTGTCGCCGAAAACGATGCCAACTTGTCTTTCTTAAGTAGCTAGCGAAAAATTTCGTCGAGATTTGAAATCCCCGGCCTACTAGCAATCCAACCCATATACAAGTTTTTTTTCCCTGAAGCTATTAAGCTGAAAATGTAAGAGGCTATGGGCATCGCAGTAGCTGTGAGTATGGACGGGCTTCATTTTAGTATATTTCTAGTGGACGTAGATCCGTGAAATTTTCAGAATAGGTATTATGGGCTAATTCCTGTCGAATGGTGTATCTTTCGAAAACATGGTGTCACAACTTATCGAGATAATCGCCGTCTTTGTTCTCGTTTAACGTCAGCGATGCGATTTCGTTTGATATTTGAAATCAGCGTGAGAAATGCAATTTTTTTGGTACAGCCTTTTTCTCGCTCAAGATGCGCATGTCGGACAAAATCGATTTCACCTATTTAGAATGACGTTAGAACTTTGAAATTTTGGCAGTAGATATTATTTGTATCCCAAATTTAGGTAGGATACTCTCCGAGGACGTAGTTCGTCGCGTGTCGCCGAAAACGATGCCAACTTGTCTTTCTTAAGTAGCTAGCGAAAAATTTCGTCGAGATTTGAAATCCCCGGCCTACTAGCAATCCAACCCATATACAAGTTTTTTTTCCCTGAAGCTATTAAGCTGAAAATGTAAGAGGCTATGGGCATCGCAGTAGCTGTGAGTATGGACGGGCTTCATTTTAGTATATTTCTAGTGGACGTAGATCCGTGAAATTTTCAGAATAGGTATTATGGGCTAATTCCTGTCGAATGGTGTATCTTTCGAAAACATGGTGTCACAACTTATCGAGATAATCGCCGTCTTTGTTCTCGTTTAACGTCAGCGATGCGATTTCGTTTGATATTTGAAATCAGCGTGAGAAATGCAATTTTTTTGGTACAGCCTTTTTCTCGCTCAAGATGCGCATGTCGGACAAAATCGATTTCACCTATTTAGAATGACGTTAGAACTTTGAAATTTTGGCAGTAGATATTATTTGTATCCCAAATTTAGGTAGGATACTCTCCGAGGACGTAGTTCGTCGCGTGTCGCCGAAAACGATGCCAACTTGTCTTTCTTAAGTAGCTAGCGAAAAATTTCGTCGAGATTTGAAATCCCCGGCCTACTAGCAATCCAACCCATATACAAGTTTTTTTTCCCTGAAGCTATTAAGCTGAAAATGTAAGAGGCTATGGGCATCGCAGTAGCTGTGAGTATGGACGGGCTTCATTTTAGTATATTTCTAGTGGACGTAGATCCGTGAAATTTTCAGAATAGGTATTATGGGCTAATTCCTGTCGAATGGTGTATCTTTCGAAAACATGGTGTCACAACTTATCGAGATAATCGCCGTCTTTGTTCTCGTTTAACGTCAGCGATGCGATTTCGTTTGATATTTGAAATCAGCGTGAGAAATGCAATTTTTTTGGTACAGCCTTTTTCTCGCTCAAGATGCGCATGTCGGACAAAATCGATTTCACCTATTTAGAATGACGTTAGAACTTTGAAATTTTGGCAGTAGATATTATTTGTATCCCAAATTTAGGTAGGATACTCTCCGAGGACGTAGTTCGTCGCGTGTCGCCGAAAACGATGCCAACTTGTCTTTCTTAAGTAGCTAGCGAAAAATTTCGTCGAGATTTGAAATCCCCGGCCTACTAGCAATCCAACCCATATACAAGTTTTTTTTCCCTGAAGCTATTAAGCTGAAAATGTAAGAGGCTATGGGCATCGCAGTAGCTGTGAGTATGGACGGGCTTCATTTTAGTATATTTCTAGTGGACGTAGATCCGTGAAATTTTCAGAATAGGTATTATGGGCTAATTCCTGTCGAATGGTGTATCTTTCGAAAACATGGTGTCACAACTTATCGAGATAATCGCCGTCTTTGTTCTCGTTTAACGTCAGCGATGCGATTTCGTTTGATATTTGAAATCAGCGTGAGAAATGCAATTTTTTTGGTACAGCCGTTTTCTCGCTCAAGATGCGCATGTCGGACAAAATCGATTTCACCTATTTAGAATGACGTTAGAACTTTGAAATTTTGGCAGTAGATATTATTTGTATCCCAAATTTAGGTAGGATACTCTCCGAGGACGTAGTTCGTCGCGTGTCGCCGAAAACGATGCCAACTTGTCTTTCTTAAGTAGCTAGCGAAAAATTTCGTCGAGATTTGAAATCCCCGGCCTACTAGCAATCCAACCCATATACAAGTTTTTTTTTCCCTGAAGCTATTAAGCTGAAAATGTAAGAGGCTATGGGCATCGCAGTAGCTGTGAGTATGGACGGGCTTCATTTTAGTATATTTCTAGTGGACGTAGATCCGTGAAATTTTCAGAATAGGTATTATGGGCTAATTCCTGTCGAATGGTGTATCTTTCGAAAACATGGTGTCACAACTTATCGAGATAATCGCCGTCTTTGTTCTCGTTTAACGTCAGCGATGCGATTTCGTTTGATATTTGAAATCAGCGTGAGAAATGCAATTTTTTTGGTACAGCCTTTTTCTCGCTCAAGATGCGCATGTCGGACAAAATCGATTTCACCTATTTAGAATGACGTTAGAACTTTGAAATTTTGGCAGTAGATATTATTTGTATCCCAAATTTAGGTAGCATACTCTCCGAGGACGTAGTTCGTCGCGTGTCGCCGAAAACGATGCCAACTTGTCTTTCTTAAGTAGCTAGCGAAAAATTTCGTCGAGATTTGAAATCCCCGGCCTACTAGCAATCCAACCCATATACAAGTTTTTTTTCCCTGAAGCTATTAAGCTGAAAATGTAAGAGGCTATGGGCATCGCAGTAGCTGTGAGTATGGACGGGCTTCATTTTAGTATATTTCTAGTGGACGTAGATCCGTGAAATTTTCAGAATAGGTATTATGGGCTAATTCCTGTCGAATGGTGTATCTTTCGAAAACATGGTGTCACAACTTATCGAGATAATCGCCGTCTTTGTTCTCGTTTAACGTCAGCGATGCGATTTCGTTTGATATTTGAAATCAGCGTGAGAAATGCAATTTTTTTGGTACAGCCTTTTTCTCGCTCAAGATGCGCATGTCGGACAAAATCGATTTCACCTATTTAGAATGACGTTAGAACTTTGAAATTTTGGCAGTAGATATTATTTGTATCCCAAATTTAGGTAGGATACTCTCCGAGGACGTAGTTCGTCGCGTGTCGCCGAAAACGATGCCAACTTGTCTTTCTTAAGTAGCTAGCGTAAAAATTTCGTCGAGATTTGAAATCCCCGGCCTACTAGCAATCCAACCCATATACAAGTTTTTTTTTCCCTGAAGCTATTAAGCTGAAAATGTAAGAGGCTATGGGCATCGCAGTAGCTGTGAGTATGGACGGGCTTCATTTTAGTATATTTCTAGTGGACGTAGATCCGTGAAATTTTCAGAATAGGTATTATGGGCTAATTCCTGTCGAATGGTGTATCTTTCGAAAACATGGTGTCACAACTTATCGAGATAATCGCCGTCTTTGTTCTCGTTTAACGTCAGCGATGCGATTTCGTTTGATATTTGAAATCAGCGTGAGAAATGCAATTTTTTTGGTACAGCCGTTTTCTCGCTCAAGATGCGCATGTCGGACAAAATCGATTTCACCTATTTAGAATGACGTTAGAACTTTGAAATTTTGGCAGTAGATATTATTTGTATCCCAAATTTAGGTAGGATACTCTCCGAGGACGTAGTTCGTCGCGTGTCGCCGAAAACGATGCCAACTTGTCTTTCTTAAGTAGCTAGCGAAAAATTTCGTCGAGATTTGAAATCCCCGGCCTACTAGCAATCCAACCCATATACAAGTTTTTTTTCCCTGAAGCTATTAAGCTGAAAATGTAAGAGGCTATGGGCATCGCAGTAGCTGTGAGTATGGACGGGCTTCATTTTAGTATATTTCTAGTGGACGTAGATCCGTGAAATTTTCAGAATAGGTATTATGGGCTAATTCCTGTCGAATGGTGTATCTTTCGAAAACATGGTGTCACAACTTATCGAGATAATCGCCGTCTTTGTTCTCGTTTAACGTCAGCGATGCGATTTCGTTTGATATTTGAAATCAGCGTGAGAAATGCAATTTTTTTGGTACAGCCTTTTTCTCGCTCAAGATGCGCATGTCGGACAAAATCGATTTCACCTATTTAGAATGACGTTAGAACTTTGAAATTTTGGCAGTAGATATTATTTGTATCCCAAATTTAGGTAGGATACTCTCCGAGGACGTAGTTCGTCGCGTGTCGCCGAAAACGATGCCAACTTGTCTTTCTTAAGTAGCTAGCGAAAAATTTCGTCGAGATTTGAAATCCCCGGCCTACTAGCAATCCAACCCATATACAAGTTTTTTTTCCCTGAAGCTATTAAGCTGAAAATGTAAGAGGCTATGGGCATCGCAGTAGCTGTGAGTATGGACGGGCTTCATTTTAGTATATTTCTAGTGGACGTAGATCCGTGAAATTTTCAGAATAGGTATTATGGGCTAATTCCTGTCGAATGGTGTATCTTTCGAAAACATGGTGTCACAACTTATCGAGATAATCGCCGTCTTTGTTCTCGTTTAACGTCAGCGATGCGATTTCGTTTGATATTTGAAATCAGCGTGAGAAATGCAATTTTTTTGGTACAGCCTTTTTCTCGCTCAAGATGCGCATGTCGGACAAAATCGATTTCACCTATTTAGAATGACGTTAGAACTTTGAAATTTTGGCAGTAGATATTATTTGTATCCCAAATTTAGGTAGGATACTCTCCGAGGACGTAGTTCGTCGCGTGTCGCCGAAAACGATGCCAACTTGTCTTTCTTAAGTAGCTAGCGAAAAATTTCGTCGAGATTTGAAATCCCCGGCCTACTAGCAATCCAACCCATATACAAGTTTTTTTTCCCTGAAGCTATTAAGCTGAAAATGTAAGAGGCTATGGGCATCGCAGTAGCTGTGAGTATGGACGGGCTTCATTTTAGTATATTTCTAGTGGACGTAGATCCGTGAAATTTTCAGAATAGGTATTATGGGCTAATTCCTGTCGAATGGTGTATCTTTCGAAAACATGGTGTCACAACTTATCGAGATAATCGCCGTCTTTGTTCTCGTTTAACGTCAGCGATGCGATTTCGTTTGATATTTGAAATCAGCGTGAGAAATGCAATTTTTTTGGTACAGCCTTTTTCTCGCTCAAGATGCGCATGTCGGACAAAATCGATTTCACCTATTTAGAATGACGTTAGAACTTTGAAATTTTGGCAGTAGATATTATTTGTATCCCAAATTTAGGTAGGATACTCTCCGAGGACGTAGTTCGTCGCGTGTCGCCGAAAACGATGCCAACTTGTCTTTCTTAAGTAGCTAGCGAAAAATTTCGTCGAGATTTGAAATCCCCGGCCTACTAGCAATCCAACCCATATACAAGTTTTTTTTCCCTGAAGCTATTAAGCTGAAAATGTAAGAGGCTATGGGCATCGCAGTAGCTGTGAGTATGGACGGGCTTCATTTTAGTATATTTCTAGTGGACGTAGATCCGTGAAATTTTCAGAATAGGTATTATGGGCTAATTCCTGTCGAATGGTGTATCTTTCGAAAACATGGTGTCACAACTTATCGAGATAATCGCCGTCTTTGTTCTCGTTTAACGTCAGCGATGCGATTTCGTTTGATATTTGAAATCAGCGTGAGAAATGCAATTTTTTTGGTACAGCCTTTTTCTCGCTCAAGATGCGCATGTCGGACAAAATCGATTTCACCTATTTAGAATGACGTTAGAACTTTGAAATTTTGGCAGTAGATATTATTTGTATCCCAAATTTAGGTAGGATACTCTCCGAGGACGTAGTTCGTCGCGTGTCGCCGAAAACGATGCCAACTTGTCTTTCTTAAGTAGCTAGCGAAAAATTTCGTCGAGATTTGAAATCCCCGGCCTACTAGCAATCCAACCCATATACAAGTTTTTTTTTCCCTGAAGCTATTAAGCTGAAAATGTAAGAGGCTATGGGCATCGCAGTAGCTGTGAGTATGGACGGGCTTCATTTTAGTATATTTCTAGTGGACGTAGATCCGTGAAATTTTCAGAATAGGTATTATGGGCTAATTCCTGTCGAATGGTGTATCTTTCGAAAACATGGTGTCACAACTTATCGAGATAATCGCCGTCTTTGTTCTCGTTTAACGTCAGCGATGCGATTTCGTTTGATATTTGAAATCAGCGTGAGAAATGCAATTTTTTTGGTACAGCCTTTTTCTCGCTCAAGATGCGCATGTCGGACAAAATCGATTTCACCTATTTAGAATGACGTTAGAACTTTGAAATTTTGGCAGTAGATATTATTTGTATCCCAAATTTAGGTAGGATACTCTCCGAGGACGTAGTTCGTCGCGTGTCGCCGAAAACGATGCCAACTTGTCTTTCTTAAGTAGCTAGCGAAAAATTTCGTCGAGATTTGAAATCCCCGGCCTACTAGCAATCCAACCCATATACAAGTTTTTTTCCCTGAAGCTATTAAGCTGAAAATGTAAGAGGCTATGGGCATCGCAGTAGCTGTGAGTATGGACGGGCTTCATTTTAGTATATTTCTAGTGGACGTAGATCCGTGAAATTTTCAGAATAGGTATTATGGGCTAATTCCTGTCGAATGGTGTATCTTTCGAAAACATGGTGTCACAACTTATCGAGATAATCGCCGTCTTTGTTCTCGTTTAACGTCAGCGATGCGATTTCGTTTGATATTTGAAATCAGCGTGAGAAATGCAATTTTTTTGGTACAGCCTTTTTCTCGCTCAAGATGCGCATGTCGGACAAAATCGATTTCACCTATTTAGAATGACGTTAGAACTTTGAAATTTTGGCAGTAGATATTATTTGTATCCCAAATTTAGGTAGGATACTCTCCGAGGACGTAGTTCGTCGCGTGTCGCCGAAAACGATGCCAACTTGTCTTTCTTAAGTAGCTAGCGAAAAATTTCGTCGAGATTTGAAATCCCCGGCCTACTAGCAATCCAACCCATATACAAGTTTTTTTTTCCCTGAAGCTATTAAGCTGAAAATGTAAGAGGCTATGGGCATCGCAGTAGCTGTGAGTATGGACGGGCTTCATTTTAGTATATTTCTAGTGGACGTAGATCCGTGAAATTTTCAGAATAGGTATTATGGGCTAATTCCTGTCGAATGGTGTATCTTTCGAAAACATGGTGTCACAACTTATCGAGATAATCGCCGTCTTTGTTCTCGTTTAACGTCAGCGATGCGATTTCGTTTGATATTTGAAATCAGCGTGAGAAATGCAATTTTTTTGGTACAGCCTTTTTCTCGCTCAAGATGCGCATGTCGGACAAAATCAATTTCACCTATTTAGAATGACGTTAGAACTTTGAAATTTTGGCAGTAGATATTATTTGTATCCCAAATTTAGGTAGGATACTCTCCGAGGACGTAGTTCGTCGCGTGTCGCCGAAAACGATGCCAACTTGTCTTTCTTAAGTAGCTAGCGAAAAATTTCGTCGAGATTTGAAATCCCCGGCCTACTAGCAATCCAACCCATATACAAGTTTTTTTTTCCCTGAAGCTATTAAGCTGAAAATGTAAGAGGCTATGGGCATCGCAGTAGCTGTGAGTATGGACGGGCTTCATTTTAGTATATTTCTAGTGGACGTAGATCCGTGAAATTTTCAGAATAGGTATTATGGGCTAATTCCTGTCGAATGGTGTATCTTTCGAAAACATGGTGTCACAACTTATCGAGATAATCGCCGTCTTTGTTCTCGTTTAACGTCAGCGATGCGATTTCGTTTGATATTTGAAATCAGCGTGAGAAATGCAATTTTTTTGGTACAGCCTTTTTCTCGCTCAAGATGCGCATGTCGGACAAAATCAATTTCACCTATTTAGAATGACGTTAGAACTTTGAAATTTTGGCAGTAGATATTATTTGTATCCCAAATTTAGGTAGGATACTCTCCGAGGACGTAGTTCGTCGCGTGTCGCCGAAAACGATGCCAACTTGTCTTTCTTAAGTAGCTAGCGAAAAATTTCGTCGAGATTTGAAATCCTCGGCCTACTAGCAATCCAACCCATATACAAGTTTTTTTTTCCCTGAAGCTATTAAGCTGAAAATGTAAGAGGCTATGGGCATCGCAGTAGCTGTGAGTATGGACGGGCTTCATTTTAGTATATTTCTAGTGGACGTAGATCCGTGAAATTTTCAAAATAGGTATTATGGGCTAATTCCTGTCGAATGGTGTATCTTTCGAAAACATTGTGTCACAGCTTATCGAGATAATCGCCGTCATTGTTCTCGTTTAACGTCAGCGATGCGATTTCGTGTGATATTTGCAATCAGCGTGAGAAATGTAATTTTTTTGGTACAGACTTTTTTCTCGCTCAAGATGCGCATGTCGGAAAAAAATCAATTTCACCCATTTAGAATGACGTTAGAACTGGTTAGAACTATGAAATTTTGGCAGTAGATATTGTTTGTATCCCAAATTTAGGTAGAATACTTTCCGAGAGCGTAGTTCTTCGCGTGTCGCCGGAAACGACGCCAACTTGTCTTTCTATAATACCTGCTTTTAGTAGTTTTTCTAATTCTGCTTTAAGTTTATTTGATAGTAGGTATATGCGGTAATCTACGCGGTGGCTTAATCGATGGTTCTACTCTTTCATCAATTTTGATTTGATGTTTATCTGATATATTTGATCTGATTTATCTGATCTATTTGATATTTACCCCTTGAAAAATGTCTATGTTATTTCTAATAAAAGTTTCTTTATGATTGTCATTATTACTATCTGCTTGACTTATTTTTAGATCATTATTTACAATAGTATTTACTTTATGTAGTAATTCTAATTTGACACCAGTATGTAGACCTAAAATAGGTTCTTCTTGTTCTCATATTACTAAAAATTCTACTTCTAAATTTCTATTTCTATGATTTACAACTAACACAACTGAAAATAATGGTTTTATACATTGACCTGCATAGGCTCTAAGAGTAGTATTTGCGGATTTTTTAGTTTTATTGATTTTCATTTTATTGAACAAATACAATGGTATTGAATTTACCTGACTACCTGTATCCAGCTTAAATTGAATTTTATAAAGTCTTTCAATTGTTAGTTTCTCATACCACACATTTTCGCCCCCACCATTTTGTATACTCGACACATTCAATAATTCCTCGAACATGTCAAGATCACGGTTTGCCGTTGTAGATTCCTCGGTAATCTCCTGTACACTGTACATTTCTCGTTGTGACCCCTTGGCGATATCTGCAACATACTGCAATCTGCTTCATCTTCTTGCATTTCCTACAGTTTTTCCCAAAGGCTGGACACTTTCGTGGTTCATGTTTCATGTTGCATTTTTTGCATTTGTTTGCACTTGTTTCCTGTTGGTTTTTACTATTTTTCTTGTCACCATATTTGAATTTGTTTGTGTATCTGTTGGGCTTTGTAACAATACTGTCAGTTGCACTCTCGTTATTCAAAGCTCTTGCCTGCGACTTACTAATGTCGGCTGCTCTACACACATCTTCTGCTTTCGTAGAGTAAGGTTTGGCATTCTAAGTAACCTTTCTTGTTCTTTCCTGTTCTTAAACTCGAGCTGGAGTCACTAAGCGGTTTAACTGAAGATACTACAGCTTACTGTCTCATTATACATGATAACATTGTTGAGTACACACCGCTGTTGGGTACTGTGAAGAAAATCATCTAAAAAATGGATTTAGTAATTGACATTGAAGGTTTTATGCGAAATGATGGTTTTGTTGTGAAATAAATAGCGATTGGCCACGGTAAACAGTTGAACCACTTTGTGTTTAAGCCTAACCATATCACAAACTCCAATGGCATGGAAAACGAATGGTTAAGTGGTTGGAAAATAATCATCATTCCTTACGGTACAGCGATGGACATGTCAGTCAACGTGAATTAGTCAACATACCGTGAGAGTTCATAAATCCCAGAAGTATAGTTTTTGTAAAGTGACAACAAAAAGCTGACGTTCTACAACAGTACATTAATAATCCTATTGTAAATTTAGAACTTGTAGAAAATACGCCTAATTTAAAAAAATCAAATTGTAAATCTTGCATCTACCTACTACAAAAATATTCTTAAAGTATGTTCCGTTGCAAATGTAATAACATTATGTAAATTTTTAAACTTATAATAAAGAGATCAGTAAAATGTTATGTGTTCTTTTATTTATTAGGTACATAACAAATTCTCATTTTTAAATAATGAATAAATTATTTCAGCTTGTTGTAATTGCTTTTACGTCATGTAAATATTTCTTAAAAGTAAACATGGGTCACTTGCATTAAAATAAAATTTTATTTGTATTAAATATCCTAAGCTTTAGATAAAAGAAACAAAATTAAATTCAATCACCGTTACCCCTCCCCGTCCACCCCTTCCTGCCTTCCCCTTCCCGCTCCCATTAACCCCCGCGTTTGCATCAGTCCCCGTATCTATATCCGCCCCCGCATCTGTATCCGCTATCTTACATTCACGCGCGCGTCTTGTTTACGTCACATTATAACAGCCTGTATATATTTATTTGTTTTATATTTGCACCGATCGAGTGCTCGCGACACCAGCGCCTCTAGAAATCGTCGCTGGCTATGTTTCGAACTAAAATGGAGGGCTCGCGACCGTCGCTAGTGCTCTGGGTATTAGGAGCAAGGCATTGGGAGCACCCATGAGCCAGTTCTCTTTTAAAACCACTACTCACGATTTTATAAATATTATTTTCGACATTCATGCCCCTTACAAGACGTCTGATTTTAAAAAGCCTAAAGCACCTTGGCTTACTCACAATATCAGTTTACTAATGAAGCTCAGATATAAAGCGTTGCGTGATTTCAAAATAAAAAAAAAACAGAAACCTCATTTAACTACTACAAGCAACTTCGTAATTTCACGAAATTACGAAGTTGAGAAGCGAGTATATGTATATGCACCAGGCAGCTATCAGTGGAAATTCTGAAGTTCTATGGAGAAACCTAAAATTATTAAATATTTATAATCGTAAGCAATCGACTAGCTTACCCGCTCATCTCAATGATGTTCAAGAAATAAATAACCACTTTGGAAGTTCATTAACTAATAACCCCGTTGATGTTGGTACTACTGGACTATTATAATAATAACCGTTTTAACAATACTCATCTTAGTTTTACCTTACTTTCAGTATCAGATATATATACTATCATTTCATCTTTAAAATCTACTTCCTGCGGTTCAGACAATATCAATCTTAAAATGATACAATATTGCTGCCCATTTCTCCTTCCGGTGATCACACATTTAATAAATTCTTGTTTAATTGATGGTATATTTCCTACTTGTTGGAAGAGCGCTTTGATTACTGCTCTTCCTAAAATATGTAATTCTAATACTTTCAGTGATGTTATAGTTCAGTGTTTATATATTAATCATTCGCTCCTGCTAGGTATTTTGCGTTTTGCTGGTTTTGATCAAAACTCTTTAAATTTCTTTCATTCCTATTTGGAGAATCGTGTACAACAGGTCCGTGTTAATGATAATGTATCAAATCAGCTACGCGTTATATCTGGTGTTCCTCAGGGGAGTATTCTGGGTCCTCTATTATTTGCAATTTATAGCTCTAATATAACTAAATGTTTAAAGAGTATTGTCAATTTCAACTTTATGCTAGGGACACAACTCTTTTATTCATTGCATCCTTCAGATGTTGTCACCGCTATTGCCAATATCAATTGTAAACTTCAAGCACTTGTTACTGAATCGGAACGTCATTCTCTCTTTATCAATCCCAAAAAATCGGCGGTGTTGGTCTTTGGGCGTACCAAACAAAGGGATTTGGTCTTGCCTCGTGTTAAGGTATTCATTAACGACGTAGCCCTTCCTCACTCTGATTGCTCTGGAAATCTTGGACTCTACATTGATACCAGATTGCGATTCAAGGAGCATGTCTCCAAACTTACTCAAAGAGCTTTTTGCAATCTTAAGATACTATACGGAAATAAAGATTGATTAGATACTAATTTACGTAAAACGTTATGCGAGTCTCTAGTGGTTTCCCAATTTAATTTTTGTGAATCAGCCCTATTGCGTATCAATACGTATAGCGTTAACGATAATCGTTACGTTTGACCTTCAACATGTAGTCGTTAGTTTGATAGTGTGCGATTGCGTATTTCGTATTATAGAAACGACGTAGGTAAGTATCATCGTTTATATGCTAACAAACGACAAAAATTAAATACGGGGTTTAACCTGCATGTTATATTAACTAAACGTCAACATCGTCAACTTGACTTCATATCTTTTCAATTCATATCTTTTCAATTACAAATAAATGGCTGCGGAAGCATTTGGTAACGTTATAAACATGGTTCTATTAATGGAGTTACAACAGGTGGATGAACGGTAAGTTTAATTGTGGTTACAAGTAACTCTATCACTTCGATAAAACCCCAATTTTAGGAATAGGTTAAAGGTTTTACGGCGTTCTATAAGAGACACGAGTAATCCTTTTGAGTTTGCCCAGTAGGGATTTTGTTAAATTTTTTAGGCTATCAAAGAACCTAACGCGGTATTTAGTGGAAATTTTAAGGCCTCATGTGGAGACACCATTAGTTAGACGTAGAAGAACCGCTATACCTCTAGAATTGAAGGCATATTTGGGTTGTTTATTAATATCAGAGTACTTTTAATAAAGTATTTTAGGTTCTTGTATCATTAAACGGAAGTTATCAACGTTGTGTTGGAGGTAACTTTAGTTTGGGCATTAGTCAACCATCCGTTTGTAAAAGTATAAGTTGCATAACAGACGCTATGATTCAACATTTGCAAAATCAATGGATTATATTTCCTCAAACGGATGCTGCTAGAGACAGAATAAAGCAACGGTAAGTATGTAATTCATATGAAAAATATTGGAATTGTGTTCAATTGCTAATACAGGTTTAGAGAGAAACATAATTTCCCTGGAATCATTGGTGCCATAGATTGCAGCCACGTAACAATTGTAGCTCCGCGGGAAGATGATCCCGTCCATCCTGCACTCGCGTATTATAATAGAAAAGGCTTTTACAGCATAAATGTGCAAATGGTAAGAATAGATTTCCAAGCGGAAGAGCTTTTGTATTTCTATCTCCTTGTAGATATGCGACGCTGATTTAAGAATTCTAAATTGCAATGCAAGATTTCCTGGTTCCGTACATGACTCAGCTATTTGGGCGCTGTGAAACAGTATTTTTTAATGGAAAAAACAAGGTGCATTGAATTCGTCTTAGTTAATTGGTAAGATACTAATGGTCGTATTTATAGTCTGGGCTAGAGAATATATCCGTCCTTGAGCTCGCTATTTTGGATTTGTATTGGCTTTTCTGTTAAAATCGCGGCTCAAACCCCAACCCTGAGATTGGTCCTGGACTATAAATATGACCATAATTTGCATTCTATAAAACTGCACATCACATCTAATTATAGGTGACTCTGGGTATGGCTTAGAACCTTGGTTATTAACTCCTATTGAAAATGCTGAACAAAATACACCAGAAGGTCGATACACCGCACATCATATCGCCGCAAGAAATTGTATTGAAAGGTGCTTCGGGGTTTTAAAACAAAGATTTCGATGCTTGCTTAAACATCGTACACTACATTATGATCCTGTGAAAGCAGGTAAAATAATATTATGTTGCGCTATTTTACATAACATGACTTTAGAGCATCAAGATCTTAATCAAGATTATGAGTTGTTGGATGAAATTAATATTGAAAATGAGGATGCAGGAGGAAATGGTATTAGAAATGTTATTTAATTTTATTAAACGTATATATGTATAAACAATTTTATCAGTTCTGACACTGACATAATTATACATATATAATATATATTGTAGTTAATGTTTACTTTTATTTGTGTGAAACTGTGCTTACATGTATCTTACAGCCATCTTGTTTTTCTTATATATTATTTTGTTACAATAAAAATACGCGCGAAAACATCAAAATTTAAATTAAGTCTTACATTCTAAACATATATATAGTTAATAAAATGTTTAGACGTAAAATTAAGTTTTAATTTTTAAATCTGAAGAAGACAATATATATATTGTAGAAACGTCATTAATTTATTAATTTTAATTAAACGACAAGCCGCTAATTACTAAGACACAAACATTAAATTAAACCAACGGCAAAGAAAAAAAACAAAAACCAAATATATATATACGTATTATGTAATTTTACTTATGATTTCATCAAACTACAAATGTACATAAGTATAAACTTTCCAGATGCTGCTGAGGACAATAGAGCTTGGCTGGCTCAGGGTAGACGAGTTCGGCAAAATATTGTATATCATCATTTTTTTAAATAAAATTTAGTTCTAAACTAATAAATAAAAATAAAGCAAATATGTAAACAAACTTTTTATTTGTATGTTAAAAAATATTAAGTTATGTATAAAATATTTAAATAAACGAAAAAAAAAACTACTTCTTATCAGTTTACATTCTTAAGGAATTTCATTAATTCAAGTTTTGCCTGCATTTGTTTGGCTTGAGCGCGTGTTAAATTTGCCTCAGCACTTATTGTTGTTGCTTCCAGCATTTTTTCAAACAGAGTATTTGTTTTGTCAAGACAATCACCTATTTTACCTATAGCGGAACTTAGTTGATTAATTGTACTTTCTTGCAATTTCGCTGTTTCGAAATGGACGTTCGGAACTTCCACAAACTTATCTACAGCTTCGTTCAATGCGATAGAGGTATAACGATGATCAGAATCTAGAAAGATAGCAAATACGATTTATATAAAAATTGTTAATTTTCCTTATTACAAATTACATTTCGATTTTCCAGTAACTGTAGCGCTAGTAGTAGCTCCACTGTTACCAGTTTCAACATCTTCTTTATATTCAGGTGAAAGAAAAAATTATTGAAACATACTGTGGTAACCGTTTCTTTAAATATACATAAATAACCTGGTCGCTTTCTTAAATTTTGAGGTTCGTGACGCTGGGCTTCACAAGCATTACCTAAGTAAAGAACTAATTACTATTAGAATTAACAACATTTATATTTTTATCATTTCTTGTAAATCTATCAATACAGTATTGTTTCTTTGTACCTGATTCATGAAGTTCTATATGACACGTAGCTGAAATAAACAAATATACTAAAGGAAACATATTTTTCTATAATCTGAAACATACTTTCATCCCATTGTATATCATCCAACGAACTTGTCAAGCACACCTGCTCCGACTGCACAGGATGATTAACTTCAATGGTCCCAGCACTTTCAAGTACGATTGCTATGAAATAGCATGAAACAATAGCAAAAACATAAAATGGGTGTATCTGTGTATTACCATTTTCGTTTACGCTCCCAAGAGTGTCTGGAATTAGTTAGTTCTCATAAATGAATTTTTGAAAAAATTGTTAACAATCTTTCTTCTAAGTCACTTAATGTTTTTTTCGTAGCAGATCCACCACCTGTAGTATTTTGCGAAACAAGTATTTCTCTACTCTTTCTTTTGGTATTAACCTTCCTTTGGGTTAATATCTAAATTCAAACAAGCAATAGTAGATAGTATAGGTACTTATAAAATTATTTTATTAATACAATGCAATTTACCTACCCTGCTCAGCACTTTTAAAAGCACCTATATTACATATACAAATTTTTTATTTTCAAGGAATCGCTCGGTTTGTTTTTTCCTCTGCTGATACTTGGATTACTCTCCAGAAAGGCTATTAGCTCCTCATATTGCTTTCTTGTTGTACGCGCTAATCGGGCCTTCTTATCGCTCATTTTTCTCGAACACTAGGTACAATCTACTTCTTTTAAACAATCATTCTCCTTTTTTACCTCAAAACACAAAATTTATACTTACAAGCACAGCAAAATCCAAAATACTGACACAAACTTGACAGTTATTCAATGGTCGTTTGAATAGTTGTCATCGCTTCAATCGTTGCGTCGATCCTTTTTAATCTGACGCAAATATATATAATATTTATCTTATTTTAGTTAGTACAAAATTTAATTCTATTTTTACATTTCCATATAAACGACATGGCTTCGACATGAAGATACGCGATAGGATCAATTTTTCAAATTTTAACATATACGTTAACATATATCGTAAAGTAACTTAAAACGATTAGCGTTAATAAAAACGACATTGATACGCAATTGGGCTCGTATGTATACTTCCCTTGTCTTGACAGTGTTGATAAACTTCGGATACAATGAGTACAGAATGCTTGTTTAAGGTTTATTTATGCTATACGTCGGTATGATCGCGTTTCTCATGCACTAAAATGGGCTCATTGGTTTAATAATAATAATAATGGATAGAATTTCTTTACATTCATTTCACACATTTTTCCATAAAATTATTTACTTTAAAATACCTAGTTATTTATACCGCAAGATTGTTTTTCGGACAGGTGTTCATAACATCAATGTTAGGACTAGGGGCGTGTTAACACCTCCACTAGAATGTTTCAAAAGATCCTTCCGATGTTCTTTACTGGATCTCGTGGAGCAGAAGTAGAACACTAAACACTTTAACCCACTAAACACCAAACAAGTTTTAACTCAAAACAGCAATTATTATTATCAAGGTGATAATAAAACTAAATTAAAATAAACCTACAAATAACAGGTAACCTAAATGTTATGCACGGTCAATCCGATACGCATCATTAATTTCCGATTAACGATAACAATGACGAATGCGGGATAGGGCTGTTGTCACAGTTCATTACACATGACTTATTTTTATATGTTTCTAAACTTTCGAAAACATTTAGAAACTTACAATTGTTTACTTGTCTAATTAATTTAACATTCGTATGATCGATGTGATTTGTTTCAAAAATGTGTTGGGCAACGCTCAATTCAATTCTATTAAATCTAAGATTAGTCATAGTTTGCTCTATAAATCTACAATTGATTTGAGACTGCTTCCTAGGTTGTATTTTATCTTTTGTTACCGATGAGACTTCGTAAACTAGTCCCAGAACTGTAAACTATTCTGAGATCTAGCTCTTTGAAGATTTTACTCAAACCTTTAGTGATAAAGGGAGCGTAAGGTAGGGTCACAACGAATTTAATAATTTGCCAATACAGCAACATAGTTTTGCAGTAAAAAATTCGTTAGAATTTATTAAAGAAATTCAAAATATTCAGTTGCTGGAGGGTGAAATATTGATTTCATTTGATGTTAGTTTCCTCTTTCCTAGTGTACCGATTCCAGACACCTTGACATACCTCGCGGACTTGTTGCTTCAAAATAGTTTGAGTCAACAATGTGTCCAGGAATATATTCGCTTAACTGACATCTGTATGAAACAGAGCATTTTTCAATTCAACGGGAGTTTTTATGAACAGCTGGAAGGAACGGCAATGGGTAACTCCTTGTCGCCCTTTTTGGCTAACCCTTTCATGAGTCGTTTTGAAAAGGACTTAGAATCGGAGAGCGAATACTTTCCTAGGGTTTGGTTGAGGTATGTGGATGACATTTTCGCTATATTTGACACTAAAAAAATGTAATATTGACGATTTTCTCAATAGATTAAATGATTGGTTCGAAACCATAAAGTTCACTTGTGAAAGAGAAGAAAACAGTTAGCTACCCTTTCAAGATACTTTAGTAATTAGAAATAACAATAGATTAGAGTTTGACGTGTATAAAATGGAAACCAGTACACTTCACTACATTTCTTCAGATTCCCATCATTGTGTTCAACACAAAATGGCAAGCCTGAATTTTTTGATCCACAGACTTATCACTTTTCCCTTGCACAAGGCGAGGTATGAGAAAGAGCTTAAAATTATAAAAGATGCAGCCAAGTGTAATGGTTTCCAGCCTCAGTGTTGTATAGCCAGTCAGATAGATGGCGCACACACACAGAATACACGCTGACAACACACACAGCCAGAACACCAATGTAATGAACAGTTAAGAAATTGCATAATTGTTTTATTAAATCAATAACACATACAACATGGCGCTGAGAATAAGCGAATAAACGTGTAGAGTGGTAATAAAAAGTGGTAATCACGTGAAAAGAAGCCAACGGTGATATAAAAAAAAAATAAACGTACCTACTAAAAAGCTCAACGAAAAAACAAAATGGAGTTCAAGCCGCCAAGAAAATTGAACCTTGAAGGGGATATACCTGGTAATTGGAATAAGTTTAAACAAGCCTATGAAATATTCATGACGGCTACAAACAGACAAAATACAGAAAAAGAAATTATAGCTGCTATATTTCTAAATTTAATTGGGAGAGATGCAGTAGATTTATTCAATACATTTAACTTGACATCAAAACAGAAGACGGATATAGACAACGTTATAAATGCATTTGAAAATTATATACAGCCTCGTAAAAATATAATCTACGACAGATATTTATTCTATAATAGAAACCAAAAGGAAAATGAGACATTCGATATATTTCCAAGACATAAAACGACCAGTCGATATGTGTGAATTTGGAACAGAAAAAGAAAATATGATACGGGATCGAGTAGTGATAGGCATTAATAAATATGCCAAGAAAAAATATTAAAATTTGAATTTTGAATTTACCGCATTTATGACGTGATAATGGTAAATTGACAGAGAAGCTTGTCAATAGTATGATATGGAAAGAGATAGTAACAACACGTCAATCTTTTCTTAATCAGAAATGTAATCATTTTTTTATTTTAGCTACGTAAATGTCAAATAAAATCAATCTCCTGTCAATCTGTATTGTGTCATTTTTGTGTTCACATTTATTTTCATATTTGTTTGATAAAATTTTGTGTTGTTATTATTTTGTGGTGTGTTTAGAGTTTTCAGTTTTAATTTGCGTATTTTTTAACATTATCACCTTTGCAATCGTGTTTTATGTTTATTTGAATCTTATTTGATATCAATCATGAAATGTTTTGTACCTCGTTGCAAGAACAATTTTATCACCAATCCGGAAAAGCTATTTGTAAGAGTGCCGAATAAACCAAATATTCGCATGAAATGGTATCAGGCAGTAGGAGTCTCAGAAAATGCGAATACGCAATCGAAACAAGTGTGTTGTGAAGATCATTTTGAAGTTAACTAAATTACTATTGTAAATACTATTTATTTACATTTCCTGAATTTCAGCTTGAATTGGATGTAAAAAAATGGC
This sequence comes from Holotrichia oblita, assembly GCA_023690525.1. Classification (NCBI taxonomy): domain Eukaryota; kingdom Metazoa; phylum Arthropoda; class Insecta; order Coleoptera; family Scarabaeidae; genus Holotrichia; species Holotrichia oblita. The sequence continues at coordinate 47,725,012 of CM043021.1, forward strand.
AATTTTATAAAACAGTAGGACAAAGAATATTGTTAAAGGAAGATGTTGTTCCACATAAATATATTTCCGATAGTCCACCTGCTGCAACAACATCTGAGTTAACAGATTTTGCTCGCAAGAGAAAATTTGATACCTTAGGAAGTATCGATGAATGTGAAACACCGAAAAATATAAAACGAATTTTATTTGATAATACAAGTAATAAAGGGGCGGTTATTGAAAGGAAAATAATTGAAACTACATCGACAGACCAAAGTGCGCAAATTGAATTTATTAAATGCTCATCATCAGTGGCAACTACACTTCTAAAGACTGTTGGCAATCAAAGCTCGAAAAAAATTTCTTCATCTTCAAGCACTTCAAGCGATCATTCTCGAGTCTCATTAATCTGTCGCTACGCACCGGGACCTTTCCGCAACAATGGAAAGTTGGAAGGATTACTCCCGTGTTCAAAAAGGGTGATGATGCTCTGATTGAAAACTATCGACCCATATGCATCCTCTCAAATTTTGCCAAAATTTTCGAGCACCTGTTGAGTGTCGAAATCTTCCGCAATATCAAGCCTCTTCTCTCTGGAACGTCAGCATGGCTTCGTCTCGGGTAGGTCCACTACCACAAATTTACAACATTCCAATATATTAGTGAAGCTGGATAACAGAGAACAGGTTGATGTTATTTACACTGACCTATCTAAGGCGTTTGATGTAATTGATCATCCTCTACTTATACAAAAGTTGAAATCGTTTGGATTCTCTCCTAATTTGGTAAAACTTTTAACCTCCTACCTTTCCGATAGGTTAAACTACGTTCACTATAATGGATTCACTTCTAATACTTATCGCGTGCGTTCCGTGTGCCGCAAGGTTCCAACCTAGGCCCCTTGTTATTTAATATATTTATCAATGACCTTGACATCCGAATGTTATGCCTTGGCATACGCTGATGATGTGAAAATTTACCATAAGGTTTCTACTGATGCTGATTGCCACAACTTACAACAAAACCTCACACACATACATGACTGGTGCGTGCAAAATGGTTTGACACTAAATGTTAAAAACGTGCGGTAGTTTCATACACAAAGTTAATAATCCCATCTTATATCATTATGCCATTAATAGCCATCTAATTGAACGGAAAATCTTTATTCAATGACCTGGGCGTCCTTTTCGACAGCCATCATCCTTTGCCGAACATATCAACTCTATTTGTCGCTCCGCATCTAGGTCAAGTTGGGATTTGTGATTAGGTCATGCCGATTTCGGAACACAAATACTCTAAAAACTCTATATTCGGCACTTGTTAGATGTAAGCTTGAGTATTGCTCTATTATATGGTATCCACTATACACTTACCAACACTTACAACTTGAGCGTATCCAAAAAGATTTTTAAATACTTGTCATACAAATTAGATAACACATATCCTCAAAGAGGTTCTGATTATAACCAGCTTCTTGTTCGACATCATTTCACATCCTTGAAAGCGTAGGGAACGGTACAGTGTCGCTGTTTATTATTTAACATTATACGAAATACTGTGGATTCACCACATTTGCTTTCTCAAATTTGCTTTACTGTTCTAATTATAGTGTACGAACCATTGAGACTATTTGTGCTTCTTCGTATCGTACTAATGTACTGCAAAAAGCACCTCTCCAACATATGATACGTAATTTTAATCTACACTATTCCGATCCGTTTATTTAATTTCAAATTAACTATGTAATCATCATTACTTTAAGTTTCTTGGTATCTTTTATTTCTGCAACTATTGATATATTGTATTGTTTACTTCTTATTGTTTTATTTTGTATATTGATATTGATTTATTAATGAACTGTAATTAGGTTTTATTTCTTTTATATATATGTTGTCCTGTAAAGGGTATTGTACTGTTGAGATTAATAAAGATTGTATTATTATTATTATTATTATTATTTTAATGTAATTTATTTCCTTTTCTAAATTCACCAAGGTAATAGTAATATATCCGTTATTCCCTGACAGTTATTAGTCTAAGGACTAGAAATGTTAAGTTATTGCTTTGAATCATTACTATATTATAAAAATTATGTATATACTACCAATAATGTGGTTAGTTAAATTATAGAAAGTTTTGTAGAAGCAATTTATTGCATCAATTTGTGCTTATTTTTTACTGATTCGCATATAAATGCTGTAATTTGGTTTTTACGGCCAGTATCAGTTCTAAATGTAACTGATGTTTCATTGTATTGTTGTAACTGTGCTCGACGCTTTGTTGTGCAGGCTGCTAGCTTCTTCAGGTATCTGTTTTCAGACAGCCTGATACAGCAGATAATCAGTATGGACATATCGAGCAAACTTACGACAATATGACAAAACATAATGTACACGTTTTTCTTACAATTTTTTGAACTAGAATACTTTTATTGTTTAAAAATGATAAATTATGCAATTGAATATTGAAAAAACACAAATAACATTAACAACATCGTCGTAATAGCGTTTTTTTGAATTTTATGATATTTCAGGATACGAATAAGCTATACTTTATGAAAAAAGTCATATTATTGCATTTAACATTTTAGAGAATTTGCAATTTTCTGTTGTTATATCAAAAAGCGCGCTCTAGCGGCATCACTAATGAAATAGACATATCACAGGTAAGATAGAATGGTTGAACAATAAATGTGTTTTACAATGAGACCAAGTTTGTTAAAATCAGTTCAGTCGTTTAGAAAGTTGGTAGCTGTTTATTAAAAATATCAGTTACCCTACCACTTTATTTTAATAGTTACGTCAAAAGTGTTAAACAAAAATTACTTGAGTAAAGCTTATCTAAAAAGCATATATTTTTTGGTAAACTTTCCTGGGTGGATTTCAGTGTAAAATCACTTTAAAGGTTTAAGATGCCGGTTACGTTTGGCGACCATCTTGAAATCCAAGATGGTTAATAACATCATTAAGTTTTGTAATACTTTATTAAACGAATTGTCTTTTGTGCATAGGTTTTAATACACAGATATTAATTTATATTTGTTAAAAAGGAATAACGTCAAAACCGCTAAGAATAGGTATAAGGACACTTATAGCGTATCGATGGCTAAAATTAAAATGTTCAGCTAAATATGAAAAATATACAGGGTGTTCCATTTGAAAAAAATGACTTTTTTGTGTTTGAACTTTTCGGCTTTGCTACCAAATTTTGAACACCCTGTATAATCCATGATACGATTGCAATGTATTTTGTGAACCCTTATGGTTTTACTTTGCTGTTTGTAAAATATCGAGGTTTTGCATTTAAAGAAGAGCAAAAGAAAGACTATTAAACATCCCACCGCAAAACGCATTTTTTTTTTAATCACAATAACCAAAACAGTTGAAGGTAACCTAATACAGTGTATCGTAGAATCGATAGTTCAATTCAAATGCAATAATATACACGGCATTCTATTTAAATTAAGAAAGTTGCTACCACCTCCGGTTCTTCCGGAAGTTGTACAACATCGGGAATATTTTAGAACAAAAGGAGTCAAAGAATTACATCTTAACCTGAAGTTTCAATTCATAAATAGTAAGGTGCCCTGGAAACTTTTAATGAACGGGGTCCGTAGAATTTCTGTATAGTGATTGAAAGTTTCAATATCGGCCTTTATCCAAATCCCTTTTATCAATTACTAAAAAACATATTTGTCTTTCCAGCAGCCTTCATTTTGAATTTCTCAAACGTCATATCGGAACCAACATGCTCATCGTAAATATGCCGTAAATTTAGATCGTCTTGCTTAAATAAAATTCGAAAAATTGGCATTATCTCGGATTAGATGTTTAGGTATGCCAGCAAGTTTGACATAGATAGAAACTAACTGACAGATTTAGTGTCTTCCCATGCTAAAGTATCTTTAATTTTATCTTGCTTATTGTTGCAACATCATCAAAAATAAAAATAGAATTTACGTGCTCGACGGATCTAATATGTCTTCGCTCTTCTTTTGAAGGCAAAGTACTTCACTTGTGGTACAGTTTCCAACACTCGCTGCACAAATGATACTTTGGTTGATGTAAAGACTTGGAATAGATGTAGATATTGTCAAAGCGAAGACCATTCTTGTCAATTAATAGATTTAGCATAACGTTAGTTTTTACCCACCGCTTGGTGCGCTTAGAATACAGCGTATAGTATTTGGTAATAGTCGACATGACGTTTTTTGCAAGCGCTGACTGATTATTACTAAAGAGTGTAGGTATCTAAGTTTTTATTCTGAACGACATCCTTCATTTGCTGAGACGCATTGTTTAAGACTAATATAAGCAGACTGTAAGAGATTTTATAACATTACCCAATGTTGTTGACGCATGAAGGAAGTGGTCTTGTTAATTCCTTAATTAACAAATTTCCAATTGAATTGCATTTGCCTACAACAGTATTGCGGACCCGGTACAAAGCTTGAGAAACGACTACAACGTGGTGATCGTGGCATAAATCCTCTCCGACCAAGCGTGCAAAGAACAATGATAGCTGCATATTCGCAAAGTTCAGATTTTAAACATCGATACGACGCTGATCATATACTTCAAGAACGTGCTTTGAACCGTAGATGAAACTCAAACGACGCCAGTTTAGGAGAGAAAACAGCTGCGTGGGTTGTAACTAACGCAAAAGAAAGTTCGGTATGGAATGAAAAGAAGACGTCCATTTAGGAAGTTAATTTTCTTGACAGCCAAGAATGCTTTTGAAAAAGCATAGAATCGAAAATCTGAAAGAAGGTGCTCATTTTTGTAGCAGCTAGAGCTACGGTAAAAACTGTAAGAGTGAAGAAGAAACGTACGGTCGAGTCATACAACTGCCGAAAAACTGGTGGTTTTTTGCCATTTCTAATACCATTGTTTGCTGGTTGAGTGTATTGAGGGTTTGGCTGGTGGAGCAGCTGGAATAGCGTAAGCTGTTAATAAGGCGAAAGCCAGAAAGAACTACAGAATCACAGAGGCACAATAAAACTATGGAAGCTATTATTTTAGGGAAAAAAGGTGATGGTTTATATTTGAGACTTTACCGCAAAGGTATGGGGTTATATTTGAGACCTTATCGCGTGAGGTCATCTTCCAACAAAAATCCTAAACCGCTACACAGAGCATTGACCAACATTGACATTTTAAAGTTCGGTAACACACATCTTCCCTATTTTTGCGGAATATTTATGAGGGATAATTTACCGAATCCTAAAGATACTGAGTGTGCAGTCGTTAATTTGGACTCAAATATTGACGCGGAACGCATTATAGTATATACTTTAAGGAGGACTGATTGTTGATTACTTTGATTCATTTGGAAATTTGAAACGGTCCAATGAATTAATTCATTATTTAAAAAATTGCTATATTGCATATAATCATGATGCATATCAAAACTACGGCAGTATCAATTGTGGACACCTTGGTTTAAAGTTCTTGTATGAGAAGTGTTATAAATAATCATGTCGCATGCTACGTTTACATTTAGAAGTACGAGCAATGCGTTCAACTCTACTTTACTATCCACCGATTGAATTAGATCCTAGATATGAATATGCGCTTGGATTGATTGGTTTACTTACTTATAACACAATACCCCACATTCATGATGGGCAAAATAAGTTTTATTATGATGACAAAGTTTTAACAATACCAACAGGAGCCTACGAAGTAACTGACATTGAACAGTTCTTACAAAATTCCTTAGCTGCGAACGATACCAACAAGAATTCTGTCGTTTCTTTAAAACCAAACAACAGTACTCAGCAATGTGAATTATCCAGCAAATTCTTCATCGACTTTACAAAACCTATCCACAGAATGTTGGGAGTCAGCAAGAAAGTGCTTCAACCAAACGTATAACATGTGTCAGATATTCGAATCCGAATTAGTAAAGTGGTCAACATTCGCGTAGAGTGTAATATCGTCACGGCAGCCTACTACGACGGACGTTTATCGCATACATTATTCAACTCTGCGCTTCATGAACCTGAACTTAGTATCAACATTGAACCTAAAATATTATTTATCTTCCAATCAATAATTACACGCATCGATAATATTTTGCCCGATTGGTGGATCAAGATTTGATTTGTAGATTTTCTTGGTGAAGAAATCATTAGATTGGAATTGAAGAAATATGATTGGATTTTAATCGCTATAAAAACTCTCCGTTATCCTTATTGCTCAGCAGTCGTGGAGGCTACGTTAATCAGTTAACACGTGAAAATCGTGATTTCCTTGTATCGTTGGGGTTTCAAATAAAAATTATGGATGCGTCGATATTCCAAGGTCATCAATTCTACGAAGTACAATAACCAAGAAGCAACTCCATACTTACTATCCAGATTTATAATTTTAAAACGAGTTATTGTAAATACATTTCCATTCAGCATTCATCCCCTTCTTGTTTCATCAAATTAGGTACGAGATTAATGGTGTGAAGTAGACAGATGTACAAAGCCGGAATTAAGGCGATCATCAGCGCTACATATCACACGGTGATAATGAGACGTAAAGTTTCGAAATGGTCGTTTGGTGTCCAAACAGAACGCAGCCTACAATGGGGCCGTCCCGTTTTTTTTAATGTGTTAATAAATATTATATTATGAAAGATTGATATAATCTGATGTAGGTAACAGCAAAAATTATAATTTTAGTGTTACTGGAATTGCACAAAACAAATAAACCGATTATTTGTAAATCGCGCGTTTAGTGACGTGATAATGGTACTTCTTTTTATTGGCTCAAACTTGTAAGAATACATCAAAGACAAACGTAGTAGTGTAGAAGCATTAGCCTATAGCATTAGCTATGGGGAAATGACAGGTGTGTTGACAGTGACAATTATTAGAAAAAGACGTTTTGACGATAAGACGTTTATATTATTTATGTTGAGCAATCAAATGTTTCAGTTCGTTTTGACGATATTTTATTTTTATCTACATATCTAACGAATCATAATAAAATGCAGCGAGGTTTCGAGAAAGCTTCATCCGATAGTTTACCGGCAGTGGTTCCAGATAATAATAATACAATAATAATAATAATAATAATAATAGCTTTTTATTGACGACATTTCATTACATTATAGTAATACAATAACACGTGTAGCAGTTAAACATTAATTAATAGCGCCGTCAAATGGTTCCGAGATCAGCTCCACGGATGGCCAGGAGCCGCTTTTATTCTCGGGCCAAAAAAAAAGAACTAAACTAAAACTAAAAGAAAACCTAACCTAAATTCGTGTCTGGTTTTTTTTTTTTTTATATGTGCAGAAAATGTATGTAGAAATAGAAGAAAAGAAAAGAAAAGAAAAGAAAAGAAAAGCAGAGCGAAAAGAGGCAGAAGAAAAGAGAGCAAAGACAAGGGAAGTATATATAGTCCACGGTCCATGCCGAACTAGCTACACAGCGAAAGAAACGGGAAGTTATATCCCACGTGCCCGCGATCATAACGGGCCCGACGGTGAGTGGTACAGTCTCTGAGTTGGCGAATAAATGAGGGCAGATTCAAACCCTTTAATGTAGTTGGAATAGCATTATATAATCTGACAACGTTATAGGAAAAAGATCTCTTAAAAAGCCTGCTGCGATGGACTGGTGGCGTTAAAAGACCCTGGTCCTGATGTTCAAAGTATGAACATCAGAGCGAAATATCAGCTTCGGTGTAAATAACTAGGCTTCCTGTAGAAGATTATTTTAAAGCGAGAAAAGGTAGAGAGGCCGTAGTTCCTACGCTCCATATTTAGCTATTTAGCCCATTCAAGTGTATGGAAATATGTTCGTGAATCCCATATATAAATCTCAGACAGGCATTTTACGTACACGCTGTACCCGCAGCCTATCAGTACTGTCCAAACAGGGATAGTATACGTTAATACAATAGTTAAACCGAGATACTAATGATTGACACAAAAGCTTTAAGATCACGATTCAGGCACTTCTTGCTGCCATATAAAATTTTTAGTTTGAAGAAGGCAGAGTTGGATAAGGTGCGAGATGTGGGTAACGTTAATCAGAAGCCGTGTATCAAGGGTGAGCCCCAGAGATCGCACACTGTCGGAAATGGGCAGAACATCAGCGTTAACACGTATTTTAATATTAGGGAGCACTCTAGGGATCTGCAAGAGCCCGACCAAATACCATCACAGAAGACTTCCTGCTATTTATGAAGAGAGAATGTCGGGAAGATTCTTCAACTATAGTCTGTAATCTGTATTTATTTTTTTTCACGGCGGTGTCCAATGTCGGGACCAAATGAGTAATACGAACTGTGTGTCGTCTGCATACATGTGGTAGGAGCAGTGACTGAGGCATCTAATTAAGTTGATGTAACACAGTGTTGTGCAGGCCCCAATACGCTACCCTGTGGAACGCCTGAAACTACGGGTCTACAAGTGGAGATATTACCCCCGAGATGTACCTCCTGGACTCCGATTCAAAATGTACGACCGGAAAGTCAACTGCTTCCTGACTGAAGCCAACGAAATGGAGAATGGATAGAAGAAGGCTATGATTTATGGTATCGAACGCCTTACTATAGTCTAGTAGACCAGTACCGTGATCTCGTCATTGTCGATCGCTTCGAATATATCATCGGTCACGTGCGCCATAGCCGAGGAGCATCCGTATCCTGGCCGAAAACCCGATTGTCCAACTGGTAGAACGTCATGTTGGTTTCCTAAGAACGCCTGAACCTGCCTAGCGACAACTTTCTCAAGAACCTTGATAAAGTTGGCAAGATTGGAAGAGGACGCAAGCTTCAAGTTTAGAGAAGTAGGACGATTATTTTTAGCTAATGGTATGATGATACTAGTTTTCCAGCAGCTTGGGTAAAAGTTTTCTAGTAGACAGCTGTTGATAATGTGTGATTGTGGGCAGAATGAACGGGCAACATAGAAGAAGCATTTTAAGTGAGATGCCATCAGACCCCACGGATAGAGACTGATCGAAGACAGCAGCGCCAAACGTCATTGGCTTCAACCAATGTGAAAGTAAAACGAGCATTGGCAGATATTTTTGTCATGTAATATTTCAATAGACCTGAGTTGACTGGAAGTTGCGACATGGCAGCAATAAAGTGGTTATTAATACCATCGACATTTGTCAAATGATCAGGAATGATGGCTTTCCTCTTGGAAGCCGAGATGTTCAGTGTTTTTAGAGTGCTCCAAAGATTTCTAGAGCTTGGAATTCCGAAGTTGCGAATTGCAAGTAAGCACGTTTCTCGCGACGAATTGCAGCCGTGGTATAATTGCGGAATTGCTTATAACAATCAAAGGCAGCTGGCGTCTTCTTCCGCTTAGCACCTCTAAGTGCTTGATCTCTAAGAAACATCATCTGCCTTATATTGTCAGTGGAGCTTCGAGCCCTAGGTTTCCGAAAAAGCAAGCTGTTTTATAAGGGGCATGTATATCGAAAAGCTCCTACACAAACTTATTGAAAATGTAGAGTTTTTGGTTTATATCGTTAACAGTGTAAATATTGTTATGTAGGGAGTGCCCTTAAATCATTATCGAAATCGCCGAAGCGGAAAGTTGGTAATTCCTGAACGTCTTGTAACACGGTTCATGCAGCGGTGCAGACAGGTCAAGTTGTACGAATATTAGGTCGTGCTTAGACAAAGGAAGATCATGTTTAACGCCGCTCGCGCAAATGGATGTGGATGAAAAAATCAAAATAAAATCTATTAGAGACAACGACGTTTCTGGTCGCGTGAGTTGGCTCATTTATAATCTGCTTAATTCCCAACGAGTCGCACATATTGGAGAAGCATAGACTGTAGCTATCATCATGGTGTAACAAGTTGATATTGAAGTCGCCCAAGATTACTAATTCCTGGGCATCTAAATTAGGTCCCCTAATAGGTTTTCAAAAGAATCTATAAATGCCGGGAGACTAGACGAGGGGGGGCCTGTATACTACACCAATTGTAAGAGCTATCCTATTAACCGTAACTCTCACCCATAGATGTTCAAAGTTGTCATCACGTGGTAGATCCAGGACTACAAATGAAACATATCTCTAATATACAATGCAACACCGCCACCCCGCCTACCATTTTCCCTATCACGGCGTACCAGCGCATACCCATCCAAAGATACCTCGCCATCAGCCATTTCAGCCCTGAGCCACGTCTCAGTCACAGCAATCACATCATAAGCATTATCCAGGAAGTAGTCTCTGAACACGTCAAGTCCCGAAACGACCGAGCACGCGTTGATATGAGACAGAAAACATTATCGTTACGCAGAAGAAGGTAGCATAGATCAACTAGCAAGCCGCAGTTTACACAGAAAGTTAAAAAAGAAAGCTATCTATTAATAAGTACAACTAATATTAAATTAAATTAAATCAAATCAAATTAAATTGAATCAATCGAATCCAATCAAATTGACCAAACCAAACCAAGACAATAGATTAGTTAGCAAGCCACAATTACAAAGAGAGTTGCCCAGCTATTATTATAAAGCACGCAGTAATGAGAAAATAAAAGCTATTAATTAACATGAATATTAAATTATAATAAATATTATTACAAAGAAAATTTCACTACTATTGTTATAAAGCACAATAAGAAATAAAAGATATTTATTAATAACTACGACTAATATTAAATTAAATTAAGTTAAGCCAAACTAAATGGTATCAGATTGAGTCAAACCAAACTAAATCAAATCAGAACAAATAAATATATTGGTTAGCAACTGTATTCACAAGAAAATTTCGCGACTATTATTATAGACCAGTAGTTAAAGCTACTTATTAATAACCACGACCAGTACTAATGTAAAATTATCAAGTTGTAATGTACTTAGGAGAGAGAAGTAATTTCGGAAAATCAGCACAAAAAGGAAGCAGTAAGAAAGAGAGTTTATGATGTAATGCGACGATATATACGAAGGTTTTTGATTATGGTAAACTAAAAGTAACGCAGAGGTACAGAAAAGAGGAGGAGAGGAAAAATAGGAAATACTCAAGTGATATACTCTAATAAGTTAAACGCAATATACAAAGCTTCACCTGCGGTCCGCATCTCTCTCAGAGCCAGTCAGGTCCCCCAAAGAGCGAATAGTGCGGCGAATCCCATTTACGTCACGAAGATTGTCCCGTCCAATGTCCAGACCTGTCGGAACTGAATTTATTTCTAGTTGTTTCTTTTAGTAGCGTATAATTTTCAGCAGTAATAGTCTTCCCGCGATTGAGATATTTTCTCCTTTTAACAGCTTTTTGTTTTTGAAAACTTCGTCACGTTTATAGTAGGACGTAATCTTAACGACATCTTTTATTGATGTTTTTCTTTGGAGTATTTTTTGGATTGTTGACATTTTTTCCAGGATACTTCTTGCCGATACGATGGCATCGGTCAATATGACCTTCAGTATTTACGCATTTTATTGAATACAGATTACCTTTTAGCATGTATATTTTCGTTTTCCTCTTCCTCGACCCCGAATATACGCAAACAGTTTGCCGGAATACTGCTCGTAATCATTAAGACGTCCCCGCAGTTTGATATTTTCGTCTTCCAGCTTCAATTCTGTCTTCAATGCGTTCACAGAAAGAAGTTATGGATAGGTTAACTTCCGATGATAGTTTTTCCAACGCGGCAACATTTTTTGCTATATGGGCGTTAGACAAATATTTATCTAAAGTATTGTTGATGAGTTCCGATTATCTCATCTTTGTCAGCACGTGTAAGGACCATTATGTTTGAATGATAACACTATAAATAGAGAGCAGGACACAGATACGCGTGTTACTCGAACGACTGCATAGACACGAATATGATATGATAACCGCTTTCTTTGCTACAAATTCGAAGTTTTTGAGTACCGAAATACGGAATGTAAAAACGTATAAGTAAGTAAATAAGGTTGCATTTATTACTATTTTGTAATTTGTAACGAATATATTCACAATAGGGCCAGTAAAACTGATTATGGAGATAAAGCAATTGGCTATGTTCAATTAAAATATAGATAGTAATATATGCATTGTAAATGCACGAATAGCACCTTAGAACATAAAATTCATAGTAAACAATATAAAGTGTTAGCTGTTATAAATGAAACCGAAGAAGACGTTATTAGCTGTGAATGTATATATTTGTGCTGCTGCAGAAGGTATGTTTATTAAGGATTTGTAAATATTTATTTAATTTATATTTGTAGGGTTAAACATGCAGTAGCATTTTTAATGTGGTTACACAGAAGAAGTGAAGAAGTAGGAGTAACATCAACAACATGTTATTGGAAGAAGCCAGCCCTTGCAGAAGTAGGCCAATCAACAAAATATGCAACATTAGCTATGTTGAACTTGGCAAGACACCGCCTCCACTAGAACCTAAGACAAATAATATTTCACAAGGCAGTAGTGTCAGTATTTCCAAATAGCAGTGGGGGAATATTTGATCTATTTAAAGAACCTTAAGCTTTCAAAGACAGTTAGAATTTTTCATATGTATCAGAATATAAAAATATGGATAATGGAAATGCTTCCGAATTTATTAAATATCTAAGCAAGCACATGTCATTGATATAAAAAATGCTGGGATGGAATCAAAAGAACAATCTAACAGTTCAGAATGGTATGAACTAAGATTTGGGCGTATAACTGCTTCTAGACTCTTATGATGTCGTTAGGTCGAAAAGGAAGGAGGGATATTTGCCAGAATTAATCATGGGTGCATCAAGACCATTTGATACATCGGCCATGTCGAGGGAAGACAACTAGAGCCATTGGTTTTGGCAGAAGTTAAAAAATTAAAAAAAATTAAGTTGAATAAATCCTGGATTTTTACAAATAGAAAGTATCCAATATTTGGGGCAACTCCAGATGGCATATTTGAAGACTACTGTAGAAGTAAAATGTCCATCAAAAGAAAACAGTTAGTCTATGTAAAAGATGGACAAATTATAATCTCAACATGTAAATCCAAATGCAAATGTATTTTGCACATAAAATGAAAGGTTTATTCTGTGTGGCTGCTCCAGATTTTGAAACAACAAAAGTAGTGGATATTTATAATATCAAAATTGATAAAGAGAAGGCAAGTAAGAATATTTTAATTCTTCGTAGAAAACTATTGGATTGATGTAATATATACCTTATTTCGAAATATGTAAAAAAAGTTAATTACATTCTTGCAGTGTTTAATTTATTTATTTTTATTCTAGTACATTAACTATATTCTATATAAAATGTGTGTGTTCGTAATATAACGGACATTTTATAGTTAGCCAAATATATTTAAATTAACTGATGCAAAGATTATTGACTATTTATAAATGCTTATTTTATTAGTGCTCCTTGTATATTTACAATGCCACATGCTATAATTAATAAATAAAGTCCATTAAATATAGCAGCTGATGGTTCATACATGCCTGGGCACTTAACATTCGAAATCTTCGCAACAGTTCAATTATTCTTTTGCTCTCTTTTATTTCATTAGGAGTACTTTTTCACCAACTGTAACACTAGGCGCTCTTGGGAACCAAACTACAATTCTTTGTGCCAACAGTACTGCAACGTGTTTAAACAGCCATTACACTGCTATTTCTGGGTAAATTATTAATATATTGGTTGTGTATGACAATCTCTTTATCTGTTGTTCTTCCACCATATCCATGAGAAATAAAGTTAATGAAACCATGGGGTGTGCATGAAATTAAATATTTTATTGTGTTACACTTTTTATTCAGACCATGTCAAACTTTGATTTACTGGAGCAGATGGCTTCTCAATTTGTATTTCCAAACAATCGATTATAGACTGAATTTTCTTATATCTCAATCGAAATGGAATTGGTAGTGTTTTTTTTGTAAGACCTTCTGGAGGAAAAAATATTAAATTTTGGAAAAGATTTGCCAATCTTCAAGCACTTCAAAGCGATCATTCTGAATATGAACCATCAGGCATTTCAAGTGATCATTCTGAATATGAACATCTAGGCTCATCAATTTCTTACGACATATGAACCATCAGGCATTTCAAGTGATCATTCTGAATATGAACATCAGGCTCATCAATTTCTTACGACACTGCAGAAATAGAACCAGAAATTAAGAATCAACAAAGGCTACTCTCAACAATGAATATGGTAGAACAAAATTCCAAATTTTATCTTGGTCTTCCACATGATGTATATAATATTGTCAAGCTGATTACAAATTATGCAAAAGTTACACACAAGGACGTGTTTATTTTACTAAAAAAAACTGAAACTTGGTGATACTTATACAAGACTTGCAATAGATTTTGACATAAGTACATCAAATGTTCAAAGAATTTTATTCAAACAATTCTAAATTGGCAAATCTTTTCCAAAATTTAATATTTTTCCTCCAGAAGGTCTTACAAAAAAAACACTACCAATTCCATTTCGATTGAGATATAAGAAAATTCAGTCTATAATCGATTGTTTGGAAATACAAATTGAGAAGCCATCTGCTCCAGTAAATCAAAGTTTGACATGGTCTGAATACAAAAAGTGTAACACAATAAAATATTTAATTTCATGCACACCCCATGGTTTCATTAACTTTATTTCTCATGGATATGGTGGAAGAACAACAGATAAAGAAATTGTCATACACAGCCAATATATTAATAATTTACCCAGAAATAGCAGTGTAATGGCTGAGGTTTTAAACACGTTGCAGTACTGTTAGCACAAAAGAATTGTAGTTTGGTTCGAGCGCCTAGTGTTACAGTTGGTGAAAAAAGTACTCCTAATGAAATAAAAGAGAGCAAAAGAATAATTGAACTGTTGCGAAGATTTCGAATGTTAAGTGCCCAGGCATGTATAGACCATCAGCTGCTATATTTAATGGACTATTTATTAATTATAGCATGTGGCATTGTAAATATACAAGGAGCACTAATAAAATAAACCATTTATAAATAGTCAATAAATCTTTGCATCAGTTAATTTAAATATATTTGGCTAACTATAAAATGTCCGTTATATTACGAACACACACATTTTATATAGAATATAGTTAATGTACTAGAATAAAAATAAATAAATTAAACACTGCAAGAATGTAATTAACTTTTTTACATATTTCGAAATAAGGTATATATTACATCAATCCAATAGTTTTCTGCAGAATTAAAATATTCTTCGCACTTCTCTTTATCAATTTTGATATTATAAATATCCACTACTTTTGTTGTTTCAAAATCTGGAGCAGCCACACAGAATAAACCTTTCATTTTATGTGCAAAATACATTTGCATTTGGATTTGCATATAATATTTAGTTATAATTTGTCCATCTTTTACATAAGAACTAACTGTTTTTTCTTTTGATGGACATTTTACTTCTACACAGTAGTCTTCAAATATGCCATCTGGAGTTGCCCCAAATATTGGATACTTTCTATTTAATAAAAATCCAGGTTTATTCAACTTAATTTTTTTTAATTTTTTAACTTCTGCCAAAACCAATGGCTCTAGTTGTCTTCCCCTCGACATGGCCGATGTATCAAATGGTCTTGATGCACCCATGATTAATTCTGGCAAATATCCCTCCTTCCTTTTCGACCTAACGACATCATAGAGTCTAGAAGCAGTTATACGCCCAAATCTTAGTTCATACCATTCTGAACTGTTAGATTGTTCTTTTGATTCCATCCCAGCATTTTTTATATCAATATCTGACATGTGCTTGCTTAGATATTTAATAAATTCGGAAGCATTTCCATTATCCATATTTTTATATTCCTGATACATATGAAAAATTCTAACTGTCTTTAGCTTAGGTTCTTTAAATAGATCAAATATTCCCCCACTGCTATTTGGAAATACTGACACTACTGCCTTGTGAAATATTGTTGTCTTGGGTTCTAGTGGAGGCGGTGTCTTGCCAGTTAACATAGCTAATGTTGCATATTTTGTTGATTGGCCTACTTCTGCAAGGGCTGGCTTCTTCCAATAACATGTTGTTGATGTTACTCCTACTTCTTCACTTCTTCTGTGTAACCACATTAAAAATGCTACTGCATGTTTACAACCCCCTACAAATATAAATTAAATAAATATTTACAAATCCTTAATAAACATACCTTCTGCAGCAGCACAATATATACATTCACAGCTAATAACGTCTTCTTCAGTTTCATTTATAACAGCTAACACTTTATATTGTTTACTATGAATTTTATGTTCAGGTGCTATTCGTGCATTTACAATGCATATATTACCATCTCTTTTTAATTGAACATAGCCAATTGCTTTATCTCCATAATCAGTTTTACTGGCCCTATTGTGAATATATTCGTTACAAATTACAAAATAGTAATAAATGCAACCTTATTTACTTACTTATACGTTTTTACATTCCGTATTTCGGTACTCAAAAACTTCGAATTTGTAGCAAAGAAAGCGGTTATCATATCATATTCGTGTCTATGCAGTCGTTCGAGTAACACGCGTATCTGTGTCCTGCTCTCTATTTATAGTGTTATCATTCAAACATAATGGTCCTTACACGTGCTGACAAAGATGAGATAATCGAACTCATCAACAATACTTTAGATAAATATTTGTCTAACGCCCATATAGCAAAAAATGTTGCCGCGTTGGAAAAACTATCATCGGAAGTTAACCTATCCATAACTTCTTTCTGTGAACGCATTGAAGACAGAATTGTGAAGCTGGAAGACGAAAATATCAAACTGCGGGGACGTCTTAATGATTACGAGCAGTATTCCCGGCGAAACTGTTTGCGTATATTCGGGGTCGAGGAAGAGGAAAACGAAAATATACATGCTAAAGTGAAAAATGTATTCAATAAAATGCACGTAAATACTGAAGGTCATATTGACCGATGCCATCGTATCGGCAAGAAGTATCCTGGAAAAAATGTCAACAATCCAAAAAATACTCCAAAGAAAAACATCAATAAAAGATGTATCATCGTTAAATTTACGTCCTACTATAAACGTGACGAAGTTTTCAAAAACAAAAAGCTATTAAAAGGAGAAAATATCTCAATCGCGGAAGACCTTACTGCTGAAAATTATACGCTGCTAAAAGCAACTAGAAATAAATTCGGATTCCGACAGGTCTGGACATTGGACGGGACAATCTTCGTGAACGTAAATGGGATTCGCCGCACTATTCGCTCTTTGGGGGACCTGACTGGCTCTGAGAGAGATGCGGACCGCAGGTGAAGCTTTGTATATTGCGTTTAACTTATTAGAGTATATCACTTGAGTATTTCCTATTTTTCCTCTCCTCCTCTTTTCTGTACCTCTGCGTTACTTTTAGTTTACCATAATCAAAAACCTTCGTATATATCGTCGCATTACATCATAATATCTTTCTTACTGCTTCCTTTTTGTGCTGATTTTCCAGAAATTACTTCTCTCTCCTAAGTACATTACAACTTGATAATTTTACATTAGTACTGGTCGTGGTTATTAATAAGTAGCTTTGTTTCTCACTACTGCGTGGTCTATAATAATAGTCGCGAAATTTTCTTGTAATTACGGATTGCTAACCAATATATTTATTTGTTCTGATTTGATTTAGTTTGGTTTGACTCAATCTGATACCATTTAGTTTGGCTTAACTTAATTTAATTTAATATTAGTCGTAGTTATTAATAAATATCTTTTATTTCTTGTGTGCTTTATAACAATAGTAGTGAAATTTTCTTTGTAATAATATTTATTATTATAATTTAATATTTGTCGTAATTATTAATTAATAGCTTTTATTTTCTCATTACTGCGTGCTTTATAATAATAGCTGGGCAACTCTCTTTGTAATTGTGGCTTGCTAACTAATCTATTGTCTTGGTTTGGTTTGGTCAATTTGATTGGATTCGATTGATTCAATTTAATTTGATTTGATTTAATTTAATTTAATATTAGTTGTACTTATTAATAGATAGCTTTCTTTTTTAACTTTCTGTGTAAACTGCGGCTTGCTAGTTGATCTATGCTACCTTCTTCTGCGTAACGATAATGTTTTCTTTATCTCATATCAACGCGTGCTCGGTCGTTTCGGGACTTGACGTGTTCAGAGACTACTTCCTGGATAATGCTTATGATGTGATTGCTGTGACTGAGACGTGGCTCAGGGCTGAAATGGCTGATGGCGAGGTATCTTTGGATGGGTATGCACTGGTACGCCGTGATAGGGAAAATGGTAGGCGGGGTGGCGGTGTTGCATTGTATATTAGAGATATGTTTTCATTTGTAGTCCTGGATCTACCACGTGATGACAACTTTGAACATCTATGGGTGAGAGTTACGGTTAATAGGATAGCTCTTACAATTGGTGTAGTATACAGGCCCCCCTCGTCTAGTCTCCCGGCATTTATAGATTCTTTTGAAAACCTATTAGGGGACCTAATTCTAGATGCCCAGGAATTAGTAATCTTGGGCGACTTCAATATCAACTTGTTACACCATGATGATAGCTACAGTCTATGCTTCTCCAATATGTGCGACTCGTTGGGAATTAAGCAGATTATAAATGAGCCAACTCACGCGACCAAAACGTCGTTGTCTCTAATAGATTTTATTTTGATTTTTTCATCCACATCCATTTGCGCGAGCGGCGTTAAACATGATCTTCCTTTGTCTAAGCACGACCTAATATTCGTACAACTTGACCTGTCTGCACCGCTGCATGAACCGTGTTACAGAACGTTCAGAAATTTTCGTAACTTTCGCTTCGGCGATTTCGATAATGATTTAAGGGCACTCCCCTGGCACAATATTTACACTGTTAACGATATAAACCAAAAACTCTACATTTTCAATAAGTTTGTGTGGGAGCTTTTCGATATACATGCCCCTTATAAAACGGCTTGCTTTCGGAAACCTAGGGCTCCGTGGCTCACTGACAATATAAGGCAGATGATGTTTCTTAGAGATCAAGCACTTAGAGATGCTAAGCGGAAGAAGACGCCAGCTGCCTTTGATTATTATAAGCAATTCCGCAATTATACCACGGCTGCAATTCGTCGCGAGAAACGTGCTTACTTGCAATTCACCTTCCGGAATTCAAGCTCTAGAAATCTTTGGAGCACTCTAAAAACACTGAACATCTCAGCTTCCAAGAGGAAAGCCATCATTCCTGATCATTTGACAAATGTCGATGGTATTAATAACCACTTTATTGCTGCCATGTCGCAACTTCCAGTCAACTCGGATCTATTGAAATATTACATGACAGAAATATCTGCCAATGCTCGTTTTACTTTCACATTGGTTGAAGCCAATGACGTTTGGCGCTGCTGTCTTCGATCAAGTCTCTATCCGTGGGGTCTGATGGCATCTCACTTAAAATGCTTCTTCTATGTTGCCCGTTCATTCTGCCCACAATCACACACATTATCAACAGCTGTCTACTAGAAAACTTTTACCCAAGCTGCTGGAAAACTAGTATCATCATACCATTAGCTAAAAATAATCGTCCTACTTCTCTAAACGACTTGCGTCCTATTTCAATCTTGCCAACTTTATCCAAGGTTCTTGAGAAAGTTGTCGCTAGGCAGGTTCGGGCATTCTTAGAAACCAATGACGTTCTACCAGTTGGACAATCGGGTTTTCGGCCAGGATACGGATGCTCCTCGGCTATGGCGCACGTGACCGATGATATATTCAAGGCGATCGACAATGACGAGATCACGGTACTGGTCCTACTAGACTATAGTAAGGCGTTCGATACCATAAATCATAGCCTTCTTCTATCCATTCTCCATTTCGTTGGCTTCAGTCAGGAAGCAGTTGACTTTTCCGGTCGTACATTTTGAATCGGAGTCAGGAGGTACATCTCAGGGGTAATATCTCCACTTGTAGACCCGTAGTTTCAGGCGTTCCACAGGGTAGCGTATTGGGGCCCTTACTGTACTGTATTTACACATCCAACTTAATTAGATGCCTCAGTCACTGCTCCTACCACATGTATGCAGACGACACACAGTTGTATTACTCATTTGGTCCCGACATTGTGGACACCGCCGTGAAAAAAAATAAATACAGATTTACAGACTATAGTTGAAGAGTCTTCCCGACATTCTCTCTTCATAAATAGCAGGAAGTCTTCTGTGATGGTATTTGGTCGGGCTCTTGCCAGATCTAGAGTGCTCCCTAATATTAAAATACGTGTTAACGCTGATGTTCTGCCCATTTCCGACAGTGTGCGATCTCTGGGGCTCACCCTTGATACACAGCTCCGATTTAAGCAGCACATCTCGCACCTTGTCAGCTCTGCCTTCTTCAAACTAAAAAATTTTATATGGCAGCAAAGAGTGCCTGAATCGTGATCTTAGAAAGCTTTTGTGTCAATCATTAGTATTATCTCGGTTTAACTATTGTATTAACGTATACTATCCCTGTTTGGACAGTACTGATAGGCTGCGGGTACAGCGTGTGCAAAATGCCTGTCTGAGATTTATATATGGGATTCGCCGGCACGAACATATTTCCCATACACTTGAATGGGCTAAATGGCTAAATATGGAGCGTAGGGCTGACTTCCTCTCTACCCTTTTCTGCTTTAAAATAATCTTCTACAGGAAGCCTAGTTATTTACACCGAAAGCTGATATTTCGCTCTGATGTTCATACTTTGAACATCAGGACCAAGGGTCTTTTAACGCCACCAGTCCATCACCTTGAGCTTTTTAAGAGATCTTTTTCCTATAACGTTGTCAGATTATATAATGCTATTCCAACTACATTAAAGGGTTTGAATCTGCCCTCATTTATTCGCCAACTCAAGAGGCTGTACCACTCACCGTCGGGCCCGTTATGATCGCGGGCACGTGGGATATAACTTCCGTTTCTTTCGCTGTGTAGCTAGTTCGGCATGGACCGTGGACTATATATACTTCCCTTGTCTTTGCTCTCTTTTCTTCTGCCTCTTTTTCGCTCTGCTTTTCTTTTCTTTTCTTTTCTTTTCTTTTCTTCTATTTCTACATACATTTTCTGCACATATAAAAAAAAAAAAAACCAGACACGAATTTAGGTTAGGTTTTCTTTTAGTTTTAGTTTAGTTCTTTTTTTTTTTGGCCCGAGAATAAAAGCAGCTCCTGGCCATCCGTGGAGCTGATCTCGGAACCATTTGACGGCATATTAATTAATGTTTAACTGCTACACGTGTTATTGTATTACTATAATGTAATGAAATGTCGTCAATAAAAAGCTATTATTATTATTATTATTATTATTATTATTATTATTATCTAGGTCCACTGCCGGTAAACTATCGGATGAAGCTTTCTCGAAACCTCGCTGCATTTTATTATGATTCGTTAGATATGTAGATAAAAATAAAATATCGTCAAAACGAACTGAAACATTTGATTGCTCAACATAAATAATATAAACGTCTTATCGTCAAAACGTCTTTTTTCTAATAATTGTCACTGTCAACACACCTGTCATTCCCCATAGCTAATGCTATAGGCTAATGCTTCTACACTACTACGTTTGTCTTTGATGTATTCTTACAAGTTTGAGCCAATAAAAAGAAGTACCATTATCACGTCACTAAACGCGCGATTTACAAATAATCGGTTTTATTTATTTTTTTGTGCAATTCCAGTAACACTAAAATTATAATTTTTGCTGTTACCTACATCAGATTATAATAATCTTTCATAATATAATATTTATTAACACATTAAAAAAAACGGGACGGCCCCATTGTAGGCTGCGTTCTGTTTGGACACCAAACGACCATTTCGAGAAACTTTGTCTCATTATCACCGTGTGATATGTAGCCTTGATAGTGCTTGTAATTCCCGGCTTTGTACATCTGTCTACTTCCACACCATTAATCTCGTACCTAATTTGATGAAACAAGAAGGGGATGAATGCTGAATGGAAATGCGTATTTCATCGCTCGTTTTAAAATTACTCAATCTAGGATAGTAAGTATGGAGTTGCTTCTTGGTTATTGCTTCGTAGAATTGATGACCTTGGAATATGTCGAGCGCATCCATAATTTTTTATTTGAAACCCCAACGATACAAGGAAATCACGATTTTCACGTGTTAACTGATTAACGTAGCCTCCACGACTGCTGAGCAATAAGGATAACGGAGAGTTTTTATAGCGATTAAAATCCAATCCCATATTTCTTCAATTCCAATCTAATGATTTCTTCACCAAGAAAATCTACAGAATCACCGTCTTGATCCACCAATCGGAGACAAATATTATCGATGCGTGTAGTATTGATTGGAAGATAAATAATATTTTTAGGTTCAATGTTGATACTAAGTTCAGGTTCAACTGAAGGCGCGAATTCGAATAATGTATGCGATAAACGTCCGTCGTAGTAGGCTGCCGTGACGATATTACACTCTACGCGAATGGTGACCACTTTACTAATTCGGATTCGAATATCTGACACATGTTATACGTTTGGTTGAAGCACTTTCTTGCTGACTCCCAACATTCTACCAATAGAATCAGGTTTTGTAAAGTCGATGAAGAATTTGCTGGATAATTCACATTGCTGAGTACTGTTGTTTGGTTTTAAAGAAACGACAGAATTCTTGTTGGTATCGTTCGCAGCTAAGGAATTTTGTAAGAACTGTTCAATGTCAGTTACTTCGTAGGCTCCTGTTGGTATTGTTAAAACTTTGTCATCATAATAAAACTTATTTTGCCCATCATGAATGTGGGGTATTGTGTTATAAGTAAGTAAACCAATCAATCCAAGCGCATATTCATATCTAGGATCTAATTCAATCGGTGGATAGTAAGTAGAGTTGAACGCATTGCTCGTACTTCTAAATGTAAACGTATGCGACATGATTATTTATAACACTTCTCATACAAGAACTTTAAACCAAGGTGTCCACAATTGATACTGCCGTAGTTTTGATATGCATCATGATTATATACAATATAGCAATTTTTTAAATAATGAATTAATTCATTGGACCGTTTCAAATTTCCAAATGAATCAAAGTAATCAACAATCGATCCCTCCTTAAAGTATGCTACCCAATGCGTTCCGCGTCCAATATTTGAGTCCAAATTAACGACTGCACACTCAGTATCTTTAGGATTCGGTAAATTATCCCTCATAAATATTCCGCAAAAATAGGGAAGATGTGTGTTACCGAACTTTAAAATGTCAATGTTGGTCAATGCTCTGTGTGGCAGTCGGTTTAGAAGTTTTTTTTGTTGGAAGATGACCTCACGCGATAAGGTCTCAAATATAACCCCATACCTTTGCGGTAAAGTCTCAAATATAAACCATCACCTTTTTTCCCTAAAGCAATAGCTTCCATAGTTTTATTGTGCCTCTGTGATTCATGTAGTTCTTTCTGTGGCTTTCGCCTTATTAACAGCTTACGCTATTCCAGCTGCTCCACCAGCCAAACCCCTCAATACACTCAACCAGCAAACAATGGTATTAGAAATGGCAAGAAACCACCAGTTTTCGGCAGTTGTATGACTCGAGGTGTTCGTACGTTTCTTCTTCCTCTTACAGTTTTTACCGTAGCTCTAGCTGCTACAAGAGCTAATTTAGCACCTTCTTTCAGATTTTCGATTCTATGCTTTTTCAAAGCATTCTTGGCTGTCAAGAAAATTAACTTCCTAAATGGAACACGTCTTCTTTTCATTCCCATACCGAACTTTCTTTTTGCGTTAGTTACAACCCACGCAGCTGTTTTCTCTCCTAAACTGGCGTCGTTTGATTTTATACGGTTCCAAAAGCACGTTCTTGAAGTATACGATCAGCGTCGTATCGATGTTCCAAATCTGAACTTTGCGAATATGCAATATCATGTTCTTTGCACGCTTGGTCGAGAGGATTTATGCCACGATCACCACGTTGTAGTCGTTTCTCAAGCTTTGTACCGGGTCCGCAATACTGGTAGCCAGGCAAATGCAATTCAATTGGAAATTTGTTAATTAAGGAATTAACAAGACCACTTCCTTCACTCGTCAACAACATTGATGAAATGTTATAAAATCTTTCTTACAGTCTGCTTATATTAGTCTTAAACAATGCGTCTCAGCAAATAGAAGGATGTCGTTCAAATAAAAAACTTAGATACCTACACTCTTTAGTAATAATCAGTCAACGCAAAAACGTCATGGTCGACTATTACCAAATACTATACGCTGTATTCTAAGCGCACCAAGCGGTGGGGTAAAAACTAACGTTATGCTAAATCTATTAATTGACAAGAATGGTCTTCGCTTTGACAATATCTACATCTATTCCAAGTCTTTACATCAACCAAAGTATCAATTTGTGCAGCGAGTGTTGGAAACTGTACCACAAGTGAAGTACTTTGCCTTCAAAGAGAGCGAAGACATATTAGATCCGTCAGAGGCACGTAAAAATTCTATTTTTATTTTTGATGATGTTGCAACAAATAAACAGAATAAAATTAAGGAATACTTTAGCATGGGAAGACATAAATCTGTGGATAGTTTCTATCTATGTCAAACTTATGCTGGCATACCTAAACATCTAATCCGAGATAATGCCAATTTTCGAATTTTATTTAAGCAAGACGATCTAAATTTACGGCATATTTACGATGAGCATGTTGGTTCCGATATGACGTTTGAGAAATTCAAGGAAATGTGTGAAGGCTGCTGGAAAGACAAATATGTTTTTTTAGTAATTGATAAAGAAAGGGATTTGGATAAAGGCCGATATCGGAAACTTTTCAATCACTATACAGGGTCTACCACGGACCCCGTTCATTAAAAGTTTCCAGGGCACCTTACTATTTATGAATTTGAAACTTTCAGGTTAAGATTAATTCATAGGCTCCTTTTGTTCTAAAATATTCCCGATGTTGTACAACTTCCGGAAGAACCGGAAATTGGTAGCAACTTTCTTAATTTAAATAGAATGCCGTGTATATTATTGCATTTTTGAATTGAACTATCGATTCTACGATACACTGTATTAGGTTACCTTCAACTGTTTTTGAGTTATTGTGATTAAAAAAAAAAAATGCGTTTTGCGGTGGGATGTTTAATAGTCTTTCTTTTGCTCTTCTTTAAATGCAAAACCTCGATATTTTACAAACAGCAAGTAAAACCATAAGGGTTCACAAAATACATTGCAATCGTATCACAGGTTATACAGGGTGTTCAAAATTTGGTAGCAAAGCCGAAAAAGTTCAAACACAAAAAAGTCATTTTTTTCAAATGGAACACCCTGTATATTTTCACATATTTAGCTGAACATTTAATTTAGCCATCGATACGCTATAAGTGTCCTTATACCTATTCTTAGCGGTTTTGACGTTATTCACGCTTTTTAACAAATATAAATTAATATCTGTATTAAAACCTATGCACAAAGACAATTCGTTTATTACAAAGTATTACAAAAACTTAATGATGTTATTAACCATCTTGGATTTCCAAGATGGTCGCCAGGGGCGTAACCGGCATCTTAAACCTTTAAAGTGATTTTACACTGAAATCCACCCAGGAAAGTTTACCAAAAAATATATGCTTTTTAAAGCCAAGCTTTACTCAAGTAATTTTTGTTTAACACTTTTTGACGTAACTATTAAAATAAAGTGGTAGAGGGTAACTAAATGTTTTTTTTAATAAACAGCTGTAACTCCTAAACGACTGAACTGATTTTAACAAACTTGGTCTCATTGTAAAACGCATTTATTGTTCCATCAAACCTATCTTACCTGTGATATGTCTATTTCTTAGTGATGCCGCTAGAGCGCGCTTTTTTGATATAACAACAGAAAATTGCAAAATTCTCTAAAATATTAAATGCAATAATATGACTTTTTTCATAAAAAATGTAGCTTATTCGTATCCTGAAATATCATAAAATTCAAAAAAACGCTATTACAGCGGTATTTATTATTATTTATTTGTGTTTTTTCAATATTCAATTGCATAATTTATCATTTTTAAACAATAAAAGTATTCCTAGTTCAAAAAATTGTAAGAAAAACGTGTACATTATGTTTTGTCATATTGTCGTAAGTTTGCTCGATATGTCCATACTGATTATCTGCTGTCAGGCTGTCTGAAAACAGATACCTGAAGAAGCTAGCAGCCTGCACAACAAAGCGTCGAGCACAGTTACAACAATACAATGAAACATCGAAGGTTACGTTAGAACTGATACTGGCCGTAAAAGCCAAGGAAATTACAGCATTTACATATGCGAATCAGTAAAAAATAAACACAAATTGATGCAATAAATTGCTTCTACAAAACTTTCTATAATTTAACTAACCACATTATTGGTAGTATATACATAATTTTTATAATATAGTAATGATTTAAAAGCAATAACTTAACATTTCTAGTCCTTAGACAACATACTTCTATTGTCAGGGGAATAACGGATATATTACTATTTACCTTGGTGAATTTAGAAAAGGAAATAAATTACATTAAAATAATAATAATAATAATAATAATACAATCTTTATTGTCCAACAGTACAATACCCTTTACAGGACAACATATATATAAAAGAAATAAAACCTAAGTACAGTTCATTAATAAATCAATATCAATATACAAAATAAAACAATAAGAAGTAAACAATACAATATATCAATAGTTGCAGAAATAAAAGATACCAAGAAACTTAAAGTAATGATGATTACATAGTTAATTTGAAATTAAATAAACGGATCGGAATAGTGTAGATTAAAATTACGTATCATATGTTGGAGAGGTGCTTTTTGCAGTACATTAGTACGATACGAAGAAGCACAAATAGTCTCAATGGTTCGTACACTATAATTAGGAACAGTAAAGCAAATTTGAGAAAGCAAATGTGGTGAATCCACAGTATTTCGTATAATGTTAAATAATAAACGAGCACTGTACCGTTCCCTACGCTTTTCCAAGGATGTGAAATGATGTCGAACAAGAAGCTGGTTATAATCAGAACCTCTTTGAGGATATGTGTTATCTAATTTGTATGACAAGTATTTAAGAAATCTTTTTGGATACGCTCAAGTTGTAAGTGTTGGTAAGTGTATAGTGGATACCATATAATAGAGCAATACTCAAGCTTACATCTAACAAGTGCCGAATATAGAGTTTTTAGAGTATTTGTGTTCCGAAATCCACGGCATGACCTAATCACAAATCCCAACGACCTAGATGCGGAGCGACAAATAGAGTTGATATGTTCGGCAAAGGATAATTGGCTGTCGAAAAGGACGCCCAGGTCATTGAATAAAGATTTCCGTTCAATTAGATGGCTATTAATAGCATAATGATATAAGATGGGATTATTAACTTTTGTGTATGAAACTACCGCACATTTTTTAACATTTAGTGTCAAACCATTTTGCACGCACCAGTCATGTATGTGTGTGAGGTTTTGTTGTAAGTTGTGGCAATCAGCATCAGTAGAAACCTTATGGTAAATTTTCACATCATCAGCGTATGCCAAGGCATAACATTCCATGGATGTCAAAAGGTCATTGATAAATATATTAAATAACAAGGGGCCTAGGTTGGAACCTTGCGGCACACCGGAACGCACGCGATAAGTATTAGAAGTGAATCCATTATAGTGAACGTAGTTTAACCTATCGGAAAGGTAGGAGGTTAAAAGTTTTACCAAATTAGGAGAGAATCCAAACGATTTCAACTTTTGTATAAGTAGAGGATGATCAATTACATCAAACGCCTTAGATAGGTCAGTGTAAATAACATCAACCTGTTCTCTGTTATCCAACGCTTCACTAATATATTGGGAGATATTTATTAAATTTGTGGTAGTGGACCTACCCGAGACGAAGCCATGCTGACGTTCAGAGAGAAGAGGCTTGATATTGCGGAAGATTTCGACACTCAACAGGTGCTCGAAAATTTTGGCAAAATTTGAGAGGATGCATATGGGTCGATAGTTTTCAATCAGAGCATCATCACCCTTTTTGAACACGGGAGTAATCCTTCCAACTTTCCATTGTTGCGGAAAGGTCCCGGTGCGTAGCGACAGATTAATGAGACTCGTAAGCGGATTTGCCAGCTCAGAAGCACAATTGCGAATTAAAAAACTAGGAAGTAGGTCATGACCTGAGTTCATTTTAGACTTCAAATGTTTCATAGCGGACACTATCTCAGACTCATTGAAATATCGAACATAAAACACATTTACATTATTCGACATAGATAAACAGTTCGTATTAGTGGGTTTAGATTGAATCACCGTAGAAAACTTCTCACAAAAACTCTGCACAATAACACGAGGATCCACCAATTCCGTATTGTTCCATAACATACGACCAGGGATACGAGACGATGGTTGCTTTTCATGAACGAAACGCCAGAAGCATCTAGGGTCGTCAACTATGATATCTTCCGTCCTTGTCAGATATTCTCCATACGCTGCCTTTATTTCATTCTTGACGTGACTACGCAATCGCTTAAAATCATTGAAATAATTGTAGTTATTTGTTACTCTCCATTTCTTAAGGTAGTACTCTTTTAATTTTAGGTGGCGTTTTATGTCGCTGTTAAACCAGGAGGGATACACACGCATTGACCCCCGCTTTTTTGGTACACATTTGTCAAGAGCCCCGTATAATTTTCCGTAAAATTCATCCAAGGCAGTATTGACATTATGAGAGTTTTGAATAAAGCTCCAATCAATTTTTACAAGCTCCTTATGAAGATTCTCATAGTTCGTTTTATAGAAGTCATAATGTGGAATGTTGCTGCACGGAAATCTTATAGTTGGTTGGTATCCGTTCATATTCACAAAAATTCGAAGAGCAGGATGGTGCAAGTCTTCAGGAACAAGAGGGTCAGTGTCATGAGAAACGTCAATCTCGCAATTGAGATTCGTAAGGATCAGATCCAGGATTTTACCATTACAATTAGTTACGTTGTTTATCTGTTTTAAGTCTAGTATATCCATGAAGGCGTTGAAGGCCAGACATTTGCGATCGTTGTCGGTATTAGATAATAACTTCGGAATATTAAAATCTCCACAAAATATAACATGCTTTCCAAGTAGAGCCACGGCGAGAGCATCAAAAGAAACTTCGAGGTCGTCAAGATCAATGTCAGGTGGTATATAGATATTTATTAGCAGAATAGTGTATATGCCAAATATGCATTTACATACCAGTACATCAATTAACGGTGAAAGTTGATAATTGGCGCACGTCTCCAAAAGAAACTAATTCAGATAAAAATATAGACACGTATCGCAAGTTATACGTAAGTTTTTTACTAATTTAGTGACAGTGCATTCTAAGATGGAATAAAATCAATAAATAACTATTATTATTAATTATTAAAATATAAAACTAATGAGCGCAATACGTAGGATACAATCCGTACACGTATGTATATGTATCGCTCGCAGCAGCTTTCATGCGTATTCCCCTAATTTCTCGGAAATGTAAATTTAACTCATTGCAATAAATCCTTCTAGGCAAATATGTAAATGAGACCCCGACTAACAACAGCGCTTGAAACACAAGCCACTCCCATTAGGAAGAAAGGTTTGATTTCGGGTCTCTGGGGGGAGACATTACTTCTGACGAACAGTGTATGTACAGTCTCTTTCTAAAGTAATGTCTCCCCCAACCGTCGGGTTCATATCAATAATACCTTCCACTTAGCGTATTGTATTCATCGGATATCTTCGGCTAAGAAAGAGGCCACATGGGATACGATACTGTTCGAACATGTATATAACCTGTGTAATTATAATTTTAAATCACGATATGCGTATTTACCTGCCAGCGGTAAAACATAGGACTTTATTAAACCCTACTTTTATACCTGTGATGGTCAGTTTTCCTAAATATGTAATATATAACGCATACTTTTAGTTATTGTTAGTTTTTCAAACTTTTATTAGAGACAATTTTTAATGTATGTTATAACAACATACTTATTTGAATATTAAAATAATATTCATTTTATTGAGGTATACACCTTTATTGATAAATCTTACAAGAAAGCCGTCCCAACAAAGATCTTTTTTTTATAGAAAAACAAATAACTCATATATTGTAAATCCATTATTATCCCTTTAATAGTGTCGTTTCGAAGAGTCTAGTACATCGTTAATCTATTTCTATTATCTATTTCTTGAGTAGATAGATGATAATGCGCTTAGACAATAAAGCTGCTTACATTAATGCCTAGTTGTGTAGTTGTCATTATAAAATATAATATATATGTATATATATAACATAATAGTGCTTAATCTTTAAAATCATTGAATATATCCCTAAATATTAGATTTATATATTGGTTAATTTAAATTTTCAAACATTTTCTGTGTTTAATTATAAGTGGATTAAATAAATCGGTTTCTTTTCTGTTTAAGGTGGTGGAACCTAATGTGAGAAAATAACACTTTCTTTAATAGATACATATGTTAATTATTAGAAAAATCTTGTAGACTCAGTAAATATATGAGCGCTCGCCAGTCATCAAGAGGCTGTTCATAATGTTTGGGAAAATCTTCGTGGGCAAAATTATTGCAAAAATATCGTGAACTCTGTATATTGCTATATTTGTATTATTAATTTTTTGGGAAAATTCTTAGATAATCTGAATTTTTTACACTGAGAGAAACGTATTGTACCGAAGCTACAACAATCTGTATGTTATTACAGGTAAAATAAAAATTACAAGAAATACTAGATTATAATATGTTTCGTAACAAATATAATAATTTTTTTTATTGGTAAACTATTTTGCTTGTTTAAAACATGCAAACGCGTGAGTAAATCGATCATTAAAACGCGCATGTTTAAGTTACTAGGGACAACGTCAAAAATAGGTGAAGTATAAATAATGTCAACTAATTGAACTGACAAAACAACCTTTTACAAATAAATAGTTATTAATAAATGTGTCAAAAACTGCAATGAGATATGTTATATTAATTTTACCGAAAAAACTCTTACTTTAAAGGAATGTGAAATGTGCAATTGATATTATATGAAAGATTAAATCCTCGGTTTTTTAAATCAGATGCACCAATCTGCACTTGCTATATTTCAAGCACTTCGTCTTCACTGTCGTGCTTCAAAAATGGCGCGTGTTTTAACGACCCTATTGTCCACGCATACTTTAATATACTATTCTTATTGTTGTAAAATACATTCTCGTATTGGGCATGATAATTATTATACCGGTGCAGATATATTTCTCTGTTATGCGAGAACGACTAACCAAGATGACAGACGTCAAAATAAGTAGTAAGTAAGTAGGTAAAACAAATAAGCTAAGCACCCTTGCTTCCGTAAATTGACGTATCTGCTCATTCTAGGTACGGAGGCTAATTAAATCGTTAGAACTTATTCACCTTCCATTTTAGATATAGGAACACCTAATATAGATTAATAACAATCTTTTGTAAAATCGGAATATCTAAGAAAATATATACCGTTGCATTAAAAAAAAGCGACTTTCCGAATTTTGAAGTTTTTTGTAAGCAAGTGTTTTTAAACACCCTGTATAATATTGCAACTTCAAACTCTGTATAACTACACGATATCAGCTGTGTATATGAAAATTTCATTTGTCTCTCCTGATCCTACGTGACGTAATATCACTATAAAGTAAGATCGGTATCTGTCACTTTTTATTTAATTGCGAATAATTCAAAAGGAATGGTATCATATTTAGGTATAGCATAGGATACATGAAATATGTGTAAAATGTATCTTAGAAGCTGAATTTAAATTTATAGCATGCTATTTAAAATATCGAAGTTGATGCCCACTTCCGGTTAACAGGAAATCAAATTCAATATTTTTATACAAAAATATTTTCACGTAATACTTCATACAATTCAACCATATCCGACCACAAAATTTGGTTTCAAAATCTCGTTTCGTTTCTATAATACTTTTAATAGGCCGTTCTCACCAATAACGCCGTTTATCAGTTATTTGTTTTTACTTTAAAAGAGATCCTTGTTGGGACAGATTTCTTGTGAGATTTGGCCATCAATAAAAGTGTATGCCCCAATAAAATGAGTATTATTTTAATATTCAAATAAGTATGTTGTTATAATA
Source organism: Holotrichia oblita (assembly GCA_023690525.1). Taxonomy (NCBI): domain Eukaryota; kingdom Metazoa; phylum Arthropoda; class Insecta; order Coleoptera; family Scarabaeidae; genus Holotrichia; species Holotrichia oblita. The sequence continues at coordinate 47,757,023 of CM043021.1, forward strand.
TGCATTAAAAATTGTTTCTAATAGAAGTCTGGAAGACTAACAATAACTGAAAGTACACCTTGTATATTATATATTTAGGAAAACTGACCATCACAGCTATAACAGTAGGGTTTAATGAAGTGGTGTATTCTACCGCTAGCAGGTAAATACACATATCGAGATTTAAAATTATAATTCCCCAGGTTATATACACATTCGATCTGTAGGTATTGTATCCCCTGCGGCTTCTTTCTTGCCGAAGATGTCCGATGAATATAATACGCTAATTATTGATATGAATCCATCAGCAGGGGGAGACATTACTTTAGAAAGAGACTGTACATATTACGCGATTTCGTCGTTTTTTGTGCACGATTAACCTGAAAATCGCATTTTCTTTAAATCAAAAACGACTTTCCGCAGAAAAAGATTATACCAGAGTGCTTCTTTACTAATATACCCTAAGTCAAAAATCAGTCGTTTTTGAGTTACCTATTCATTTTTTTTCAAATATAGGACCAATTGCAACGATATGTTCAAAATTCTGAGTTTTGATGCAGAATTGTATGCCCGATACAAAAAACTCATAAAAAATATACCGTGCTATTTAAATTAAGAAAGTTGACGTCAACTTCCGGTAAACCGGAAGTGATACAATGGCGCAAATAATTTTGCTAATGAGTCCAGATGATATCAGTTATAATTACAAGTTTTCAGAAATATTGAATTTCAAGAACATCAAAAAGTTCTAACGAACCAGTTCCGTGAATGACCCCTGTATAATTTTCTAGAATTTCAACAACCCTTCAACGACCATGTTACACGATCATTGTCATTTGTGGCCCATCACAATCTAATACGTTTTCTTCAGATATATACGCATATAGTTAAATACATAGAAAATGGTAATTTAACATACTTTATGTGTTTCATTAATAACAAATACTTAGGTATTAAAATATCTGTTAAAAAGTTTAGTTTTGATCATGACACTTTAGTTATTTTAACAAAATCATTTGAGTTAATGTAAACAGAAAATCTATTTCATTCATCAAATAACTAATATTTTTCTTTATTTCAACAAAAAAATTTTAACCAAAAGAAGTTTTACGGTAACAGTAAATTTATGTGAAGTCAAAGACAAATATTGTTACATCAACGTGTTTGAAGTTAACAAAGTGATTTTGATTAATTCAACGCCTTTCTTTCTCTACGTGTAGTAAAGTAAGTATAAATTATAAAATAAATGTAAAAATAAATCTCAAAACAACAAAAACAATGTTTTTTTTTATTATTTATATTTTATCGGGGAAAATAAACTTAATGTCCAATACAAATTAAAAGCGAACCTTTGTTGAATCTAATGATAAGGTATATTCGGTTAATATTTCTCTGATGATCGAAATTTTAAATTGTTGCGGTTTTTCCTCAACACTTTCACTGTCCCTTTTTGTTTTCCACTTGTCACAGTATGTTGCACGCAAAATACGGTTGACATTGTAACGAAGGCAGAAATTAGAATTACCGCGAAAATATTCTTCCAATAAGATTGCTTCTGAGAGTTTTTCTAATAACGTTCGCATTCTGCGCAAATGCATATTCTCTAGTACCTAAACTAGCACCATCGACCATTTTGATTAAGTTGTGAGCATGTTTCTTCAGATCAGTTTTTTTTTGTGTGAGACGTAATTTTAGTTAACAATCAATTTACTTAATGAACCCGCAATTATTGAGTATACTAAAAGCATACCATGAAAGGGGAAGAAGATAGTATAAAAGATTATTGGATAAAATTTTGTTTTTTAATGTACAAGAGGCTGAGAAATACATCTCAGGAAGCGTCCTTTATTAATTTGGCCGGCGATACGTACCAATTCACGCAACATGACTTGATGCGTATTATAGGTATGTAAAACAAGTACAAGCAATTCTAATATTTATAAATTTACCATTTAGTTTGCCATAATCTATTTATTAGTCCTTGTTAACGTGGCATGTATTAGAATTTCTGCATCTCTACCTAGTTACTATTCAAGAAAGCGGCGCATAGGAAATAAAAATAAATAAATTCATTGTCATAAGTGTTTCAGCATCTGCTGTCATTAATAAGAAATGTGAACAAAATACGTACGTACTTAGAGGGAATATTAAAAATCTATTTTTATAATTATCGATAATTTAATGCAAAACAATGATTTACAATACGCATCTGTCCATTACGCAAACTCCAATATTTTTCGATTTGATTCTAATTAACAACAATAACAAATGCTTACAAATGTGTGGCCGCCAGAGAGAAATATAACTGTAAAATCAAATATATTTTTGTAAAAGTATATAAAAAACACAAAGGAAATGTAAGCAATTCGAAATTATTAATCCATTGATACATACAGGATGATTGGTAAGAATGGCCTATTAAAATTATTATACAAATGGAATGGTATTTTAGAACAAAATTTTGTAGTTGGATATGGTTGAGTATGAACTATCACGTGAACATATTTTTGAATAAATATCACTTTCGGTTAACCGGAAGTGGGCATCAACTTCGATTTTTTAAATAGTATGCTATAAAATAAATTACAAATTCAGCTTTTATGATAAATTTTACACATATTTCATGTATTATAACATATGTGCATGAACCTACTACAGTAAAATCTCTTTTAACCGGCTTTCTAACAACCGGCACGTTCTATTAACCGGCATCAGCTGAGCGAATCACGAATGACTTTTTCCGGTTACGTTCGGGCCGTATCGGGCACTGGCAGACGTAAATAAACACTTCTCGCCAATCTATTGGCAACCTATTGGTCTTTCCACGCTATTCTCTTTGTCGTTTAGTGTTCCTCAGTTCTACGCCTGATGCAATACTTAAAATACAGATTGTGCACAGTGCACTATCAGTGATTTGATTAGTTTTGATCGTGAACATCACTGATTAAACCTAATTCTATCTATTCTACCTATATTCTATTAACCGGCAAAATCGATTAACCGGAACGGCCGTGGTCCCGAACGTGCCGGTTAAAAGAGCTTTTACTGTATTAAATGTATATCTAGTACTTAACTTCATGAACAGATCACATTTATAAAAAAGTAATGGTAGTAGTTTATGCCTTTATGTTATGTTTATTAATATTTAAGTAAAGAAATACAATAATAGAATATACAATATATTTTTCAAGTTAACTGTTAATGTACATAAGAAATATTTTTATAAATATTTGTATATGATATGCTGAAATAAGAATAGATTTTATTCACAATTCAAATGTTTCAATGTAACTTTCTTCGTATTTGTGGTCATAGTAGGAATGCCCCATTACTCGTGTTATGACTCTTATTATAGAAATATTAAACGAATCAACACACATAATTTATATATATTTGGAATAATAATATATCTCAAATATACAATTCTATATTTCTTCAACAGAATCACTATCAGTATCGAGATTGAAATCACTGTCGCTACTATCATCATTTCCAACTGAAATAATAAAGAGCTCCATTACATCATCCATTAAGCCATCTAAATTGCACATTTTGTTTTCCTCTTTGATTACATGTTCTTCACATTTCATCCAATTTTCCGAGGTAACATTTGCAATAGCAAAAGTTCCTTCACTTCGGCTGATTTGAAGTTTTATTTTTTGAAGCAACTTCATTTTTTATTTGTGCCCAAACCAATCTAAGTACAATTTTGTTACTTTGTTTTGCCATTTCATCCACTGCATTTACATTGTAATGTTCCTTGTGACGATTTATTATTTCTAATAATTCTAATCGCACCATCAGAGGATTAAATGGTATTTGTTTTTGAAGTAGCCATTCCAGCATATCCGCTTTTCGTGTTGAATTTGTCGGTATTTTTTCTTTTTTCCTGCTATGATAGGATGCATTATCCATTAGAATGACACTATTCTCAGGTAATTTTTGTAAAATATTATTAAACCATCTCTCAAAAACATCTGCATCCATTTCATCGTGGTAATCAGCTGTTCTTCCCTCAAATGATGCTGGTGAAATTAGCCGTTTGGTTTTATATGCATGAATTATTCGGTAAACACTTGTTCTTGAAACACCTATTCGTATTATGGAATATAAATACACAGAAGTTTATATATGCTTATTTAAGTATACTACCTAAAGTGTTTGATATTTGCAGTGCTATCTGTGTCCTTTCTTTTCTAGGACAACCACCAATAATTTTCTTATACATGTTTAATATAGCTTGCTTTTCCTGTACCGACCAATATCCACGCCCCAAGGTAGCACGCTTTTTTGGAGGCGATGTTGATAATCCACTGGTACCTACTACGCTGTGAATCATTATCACAAGCAAATAGTTAAAAAATAATAATTTTATTGCTTGAATATCGTAGGAACACAAAAAAAATTGGAAAATACTTTACAAAAATAAAGTTGCACCGCTCAAATTTGTAACTTTTGACTTTTTGACTGCTCAGTCGAGAAATGTGAGATTTATTGACGTTTGAAGAAAATAATAGATTGTTGTATAGACACATCGAAAAAAATCATAATTAGAGTAGGCTATATGAATGGATTGTTACTTTAGCCACTTTCACATAATGACATTTATTCCTTGACATTTAATTTAAGGTTATAAACTTTGGTTATAAACTTTGGCTATAATAAAACATTTAAAATGTCAAATAATAAATGTCATTATGTGGTAGTGGCTAAAGCAACGATCGAAAACATTTACATAGCCTACACTAATTATGTTTTTTTTTTCGATGGCACGTTATTAGGATTAAAAATGTCTCTTTTTTCGACGAGTACAATGTAAAATTGTAGGAGTCGAAATGACAAGTCAAGGAGGCAGTTTCGGCGTATTTTGCAGATAAAGAGAAATCATTTTTTTATGAGGGTATAAATAAATTAATTGAAAGATGTGAAAAATGTATCCGCCTTGCAGGTGAATATATTGAAAAAGAAAAATAATTTGGTTTTTTTATTTCCACCCCTTATCCTCCATTCCGCGAATATAAAAACGCTCCCTCGTACTGTATACTACATTAGTAACACATGTTATAAAGAGTATTAAGATATCGTTAATATGTCTGATAGAATGATATCACGAGACTCTTTAAGAGTATTGAATTATATAAAATGCATCCATGTCTTTGGCAAATAAAATCAAAAGAATATTTGGATAGAAATAGAAAAACAGAGGCATACGAGTTTTTTTAATTAATTTTTTTGTTTAATCACATATGCACACGCCACTGCTGCTATAGTTAAATCAACGTCATTTTGCGAGAACGTATTCACTTTCCAGTAGACAGATCAAAACTATGAAGCATGTTTGTATGCCTGTATGCAATTTTAACGTACGTTATTGAATACACGTTGTTGCGTGTACGTAGATGTTTTAAAACATAAGTATACGTTCGTGTGTAGCGGCCTAAAAAGAAAGAACAGATTTCAAACATTTATTTCTTCCGAACTACAAAAGATAGAAACATGATTCCAACGTTCATGGAGAGAGAAAAGTTTACAATTGAAACAGCGCGGAGGTAGAAGTTCTAATGACGCATTGGCGCTGTTGTTTGTTGTTTGTCTGTAGCGAAATGGCACCACAAGAGAAATCATTTTGTGTGCTGGAATTAGCAAAACGAGAATCCATTGTTGCACTTCAACGAGTATTTCGCCGTCAATTTAATAAACAACCGCCGTGTCATAAGCAAATTTACGAGTGGCATCGAAAATTCGTAGAAGATGGTTGCATTTGCAAAAAGAAAAGCACAGGACGTCCTCGCATATCGGACGAGAATGTCGAGCGTGTTCATAGACTTTACGAAAGGACCCCAAAGAAGCATGTTTCTATCTTTTGTAGTTTGGAAGAAATAAATGTTTGAAATTTGTTTTTCCTTTTTGAATAACCCTCTATTTCACCATTGCATGTAATGCTATTTACAATATGCCGAGTATCTGGGTTGTTCAACGTCTATATACCCTCGCGCGTCTATTTTTCCTTGTCAAAAGGTATTCGCCTCTAGCACAACTTACACATCGAGTTATCGAGACTCTTACCCGCTTTCGCTCCTAAAGAAACCAGTTACATTAGTGGTGAAACATTGAGTTCAGTAGGTTTTGTATACACATTGAGACAGCGAACGGTTCCCGTTCGACTTCAAATACACACACATAGCCATGTACACTGCTCGTCAGAAGTAATGTCTTCTAGAATATCCCTGTATTGCTCTGCCGTAAAACGTCCCGCAATTGGAACTATTTCCCCTGGTCCTGCGGCACACATCCATCCCCAAAAACCACAAGAAATTCTACCACTTCTTCGAATTGCCTGAATATTTTGAATATCATATCTAGAATTATTTCGCCGCCATAATATTTTTCTTGCCTCATGGGATGTCGTGTAAACTTTCTCGTCGGAAAAAAAAATAACATTTTGCCAACATCGATCAATGGTTCGGTGTGCAAAAGCTAAACGAGCAGTAGCATGTTCTAGACTTAATTCTATTTGTTGTGCGGGTGGTGGGCAATGAATACCACTTTTGTGCAATGACCGTGTTATGGTGGATTGCGAGCAATTTAATTGCAGTTGTTCTTTTATTAAAGTGGACGTGCAAACTGGATTTGCCGTAGTAAAATCAACAATCCCCTAATACATGTCTTCTTCCTGGCCGTGGTAATGTTTTCAGCGGTCTTTCATTTTCATTTAAATTGTCATATGTCGATATCCATCGTTGAACTTGCCCCATCTACAAACGAAGTAATAATAAATTTAAAAGCGATTTACACTTTTAAATACACATAAGAAATTTTAAAAAGAAGGACATCTTTGTTTGGATACGTAAAATTAACAACCATTGAAATAAATTATTGAGATTAAATATTACATTGTCAAATATACAATCTCTGGAAGTTTCCATTTGGAAAATTGAAAGCTTTGCAAAATTTTATTGTAATTCCAATAGCCTTGTATATGAAACATAGAATCTACTAATTGTTGTTAAAATATTTAATTATCTATTAATACTAAATATACCAGAATATATATATGTTTAATTAGAAAAATGCAACTTGTACTTACCGATAATCCAACTTCATTCGCTATTTCGCGCTTGGTCTTTCCTTGTTCTTTCATAGCAATAATCTTTCCTCTAGTTTCTAATAATGAATCTGGCTGATTTAATCTTCACGGCATATTCACATATGTATTTTAAATGATAGTAATGAAATCAGAATCACAACTAAAATAGAATTCTATGACCACTTTTATTTTGCTTGATATTATACCCCCCTTTTCATATGGTCCATTTGTCATTTGAAACTTTGTAATTATAATGTCATTACCATGGATTATAGACAAACTAAATAGAGATCACCTCTGTAATCCTATAAATTCAATAGTTTTCTGGGTAATATTTATATTTTTAAATAAGCTTTATATAAGATGCAACACTTCATAAAATATTATTAATATATGTATACTTACATTCCTCGAACTAGACAAATAAATGGAAAAATGCACACTTGCATTATAAATACAAACATTTATTAAATTCATACGAATACAATAAATAGGTATTGTCACAAGTGTGTAATATAAATGTATTTTACCTTTAAACATCATTTTATTATTTCTTAATTTGACATAGATTATACTCCATTAGTTACAATTTGTGTGCATTATAATTTTTAACAAGAAAATATAAAGAGCGCTACCAATATTAAATAGATTTGAAATAGGAAAAGCATGAATGATTAAATCATTAAATCTGCTAATAACTAGGGTGTTTACCTGCCCCAACCGTGCATACCTAAACCGCTTCACGGAACGTAGTTTCTATATTCTTTGCTCCCTATGAGGAGACATTACTTTTAACGAGCAGTGTACATACGTATTTATGTACATATGTGATACAGAGACGAGGCGCTGTATGCATGTCATAGGAGGTATGTATTTGAAAGAGATAAACACATTTCTCGCTCGCTTTTGTAAATTTCATTATGGAATTTTGTTTGGTTTTGAATATAAGAATTTTATTTTAGTTACAATTTTTATAGAGTTTTGTTTCAGTTCAATGTTATTGCATAGATACATCATTTGGAAAACTAGATAATCAAAAGCTACATGTACTAATTCCTAAAAGCAAACATGTACACATCCTTATGCTACTCTTCCCGCATTAATACGATTGAAAGTCTAAAACCCTTACGAATGTCTCTCCACTATCGTAACTTTGCTACGCCTGCAGATAATACGTACATGTAAAATACGCGTGCGCTAGTGTGTGCAATACGCACGGTACATAAACCTATAGGTTTGTTCCTACATGCATGCAAATCGATTGGTGATTAACCGGAGCAAGCGCAGTAGAAAATAAGCGTTCCGACAACGACAAACCGAAAATCCGTGACTATAGTACGTACTTCCAACATAACAAAATGCGATTTGAGGATTGTCGGAGGACAGTCATAGCAGTTTGAGGATTTTCAACAATCCAAAGTCAAGTAAAAAAAGTTACTTCGTTCCAGCAAATTATTAATGCAATTTGATCTGAAACTGGTTGTTGATAGAACATGCGCAGTGCGATTACCACATACTAATCCAAAATCGATCATAGATTTTAAGTAGGAACAAACCTTATAACTCCACCAATCTGTATATTTTTTGTACTTTTATTTTATTTCATTTTTTTTTTGTATTGTCATAGTAGTGTAAATATAACAACTCTGACGCGGCCAAAACCCGCAAGCCCTCCTAACAATATTTATACTAATTAACACCAATAAAATGACATAATAAAATTGCGATCTTTGCTTCACAATCAACTCTCTTCGTCAAGGTTAGGTAAAATGGTGATTTCCAATCTACACCGATCGTGAATTAAATATTTTTCTGTGGATCTATAATAATATTAATTGTTGAAATCTGTCACACGAAGTCAATTAAAACCTCTTCGGCGATGAAAAATGGCATTTGTTTCTAGCGGGTTGTACATTTGAGTTACCATTGTAACCAATAAAGAGCGCTAGGGAGACTGGCCTAAAATGACATATCCGGCTAAAATGACATAGCAATTGTTTCCCGAAAATACTGGAGAACAGCGCTTCGCAAATGTTTGTAGGTCCTTTTCTTTCGCGTCAGTAGAGTTTTTACATCAGTGAGTGCTATGTGACTACTTCCATGTAAATGTAGGTGACAGAAGTTAAAAAGTGAGCAACCGAAATATTTTTAGCTTACAATTTATTGACGTTATATTAATTGTTAGAATGAATACCTTAAATGAATATTAGCGTTAGGTAGCTATATTATGCTTTTCATTTATAAATACTTTGAATTGAATATTGCAGAGAGGTGTTGCTGTATGTACACTACCTGTTATCGTTCTTGCATTTTCTTTATATTATTGTGAGAAAAAGTTTAAATCAAATGTTGAAATTTGTGTAATAATACCAAAGTGAATTTGCTTGATCTGATAGTGATATTCTTGAAAGCTGTAAGTTGATAAGATTGTGTTAATATCATTATTCATTTATTCGCTGCGAGTTAACTCGAATAGCATGAGAGTAAAAACCTTGTTTTTTGTGCATAGTTTTCTTATATATTGTTGCACAAAAATATCTATTTGAACTGACATGATTTATTATTAAGCGTATATACTGATTTCCATAATATTGTAACGCATATTTAATATTTTCATATCCTTTGTATCATCCAAATTATACCTAACCGTGGCCTTATATGTTTGTCTAATCTTAGTCAACACGACGGGCCCCGTGTTGTGAAGATTTGTATCCCTGTTGTTGTAACCTTATAATCTCTCACAATTATGGCACCTACACCCACAGTAATGTGTTCCTGTTGTAAAACTGTTGTTGAAGAGCTTAAAAGTGTCATTTGCTGCATATGTAAAAAAGTATTTTATCATCAATGTGTTCAACTTACCGTGTCTGAAGTTCGAACTTTAAAAACTAGAACAGGACTTTCCTGGAACTGTTCTGATTGTTCTGCTCTTGGAAGTGATCTTGCAGAACTGAAGGCTGCAATTGTTGCCTTGAGAAATGAAGTACTGGAACTGAAACAACAGAATTCTATCGCAAAAAGTATGTCTACTGATGACGCTCTGTTTGAGGAAGTTATGTCGGAAATTGCTGATCGTGAACAACGGAAATGTAACATCATTCTTTATGGGCTAGCAGAGAGTTCATTACCGACTAAGGCTGAATGTCACTCAGTGGAACTAGCAGAAGCGAAGAAAATTCTTGGATCCTTGTCTGTCAACTGCGATGTATCCTGTAAACGACTGGGAATATACGATAAATCAAGACGTACACCGCGGCCTCTTCGAGTAACACTTGATAGTACTCATTTAGTACGCACTGTTCTGCGACATGCCAAAAGATTGAGAGACGACGACAATTTCAAGAACGTTCGAATTTCCTCTGACCGCACTCCACGGCAGGTTAAGTATTTTCAACGTATTCGCAATGAGTTACGTGAACGTGAGGAGAAGGGTGAATCTGATTTGTATATTAAATACTTTAATAATGTACCTAAAATTGTAAAACGTAATAGTAATTTAAACTAAATTCGTCCAACACATGCAACAATATTATTAATGTACGTTATCAAAATGTTCGTGGCATACGCTCTAAATTAGATAATATTTATTCTGGTTCTAGTAGGTCTGATTCAGAAATTATTTTACTCACTGAAACATGGCTAAACAGCAACATAGACAGTTCTGAGATTTTTGACAATACTTACAGAGTTTTTAGGTCAGATAGAAGGTTCTTATTGGTCGGCCGTACTACTGGTGGTGGCGTACTTTCGGCCTTTTCTGAAGAACTTATTTGTAATTCGTTAGATACAACTTTTCTTGAAAGACTAGTACCGCTTATCGATGTTGTATGTTGTAAAATTCAAATACACTTTCCTAGTATCTATATTATGAATGTCTATGTTCCACCTGATGTTAGTCCGGACGACTACGATTTACTTTTTGATGCGCTGGGAACATTTCTGATGAATAAAAATGTTATTGTGTTTGGTGATTTTAATGCACCATTGTTTAATAGTAATAGTGTAGATAGGAAGTCCACTACTGTCTACCAATTTATGGAAAGCTTATCGTTGCGGCAGCTGAATGATTTCACGAATGCAAATGGTAAACTTCTTGATTTAATATTCACCAACTTGAGCTATGATTTTACAATTGTTAGAGATTCGGCACCTCTGGTACCAGAAGACAGTCATCATCCCGCTTTATTCATTTCAATACATGTTCAAGATGCTGGTAAAACTTCTAATTTTAGAATCAATAACAACTTAAGATATTGCTTTAAAGGGGCAGATTTGTCGGCTTTATATACGGAGATATCTGAAACAAATTGGGAATTTTTACAACAATATAACGATATTGATGTGGCTGTTGCAGCGTTTTATAAGAAACTTTATTCCATCCTGGACTGTGTTGTTCCTCGTGTTCGTACTTCAAATAGATTTTATCCGGTGTGGTACACGGATGATATTAAACTTCTTATAAAAACCAAAGAACGTTATCTGCAAAGGTGGAAACGCACCCATTCTCAGTATTACCTTAACGAATTTCACCGTGTTCGACGATTACTAAAACAAGAAATGAAATTTGCCTATGACAGTTATGTGCATGTGGTCGAAGGGGATATTGTAAACAATCCAAAGTCATTCTGGTCCTTCATTAATAGTAAGAGAACTCAGACTAGAATTCCGGCTCATATGTCCGTGAATCAGAATGACCTATCGCATCCGCAAGATATTGTTGACGCCTTTGCTGCTCAATTTGCTCAAGTATTTACACCAAGTATCGGTACATCGGAATGTTTATTTACACAACGTCTTTCCTTTGGAGTGGGACATATTGATGAAGAAGATGTTCTAGAAAGTACATCTAGGCTAAAGTCAGACATGACAACTGGCGATGATGGTATTCCCAGCTTCTTGGTTCATGATGGCAGAATAACTTTCGCATATCCGCTAACAATTTTGTTTAACTTGAGTGTACGCACGTCTACATTTCCCTGTGCTTGGAAAGTTACAAAAGTAGTTCCTGTATTTAAGAGCGGCAATCGTACTGATGTCAATAATTACAGGCCTATTAATATTGTTGCCAATTTTGCCAAGGTATTCGAATATATATTATATACCAGAATATACAGTAATATTAGGCAGACGATTTCTATTTACCAACATGGATTTATGAGCGGCAGATCTACGGTAACGAACTTGGCGTGTCTTACTCAGTACATTTCTTCGGAACTCGACCAGCGTGGACAGGTTGACGTACTTTATACAGATTTTACCAAAGCTTTTGATACTATCAATCATGGAATCCTATTGGAAAAGCTGAACAGTGTAGGTATGTGTCCGTCTTTTATACAGCTTATCTCTTCTTACTTATCACACAGAAGCGGTTATGTTTTTTACAATGGATATTCCTCAAACAAATATTCGATTTCCTCAGGCGTGCCACAAGGTTCAAACCTGGGACCTTTACTTTTTAATATATTTATAAATGATCTTCTGAGCAGTTTGACATGTAATGTACTTGGATATGCGGATGATCTGAAAATATATAATCGAATTGGATCAACGGATGATTGTTTTCTTTTACAAAGAAACCTGTGTATTATTGAAAATTGGTGCAGAAATAATCTTATTTCATTAAACATTAGCAAATGTCTTGTTGTATCTTACACAAAGTGCCGCAATCCTTTGCATCACAATTATAATATAGGAGCTGAACAAATAACGCGACAAAATAAAGTTAAAGACTTGGGCGTTCTATTTGACGCGGAACTATCGTTTAGTGAACACATTTCCGCGATGTGCTTATTGGCATCAAGGAATCTGGGGTTTTTGATAAGATCATGCCGTAATTTTAATAACCTACATGCAATAAGAACTCTATACTATTGCCTCGTCAGAAGTCGACTGGAATATGCGTCATTGATTTGGTATCCGTATTACATATATCAAAACCTGGCCGTAGAAAGAATACAGAAGAGATTTCTAAAATATCTAACTTTCCGGATAACTGGTGAATACCCTGAGCGCAATACTGATTACAATACATTGCTTGATACACATGAATTTGATAGTCTTTCCAACCGGCGAAAAGTACACAGTGGAAGATTCTTGCTAAATTTGCTGCTTTATAAGATTGATTGCTCTTCGTTACTTGCTCTTTTCAATTTTAATGTACCATCTTTTAACACACGTGTTATTACTACTTTCAGACTACCAAGAGCTACGACTAATAATTCATTTAGATCTCCAGCATATCATATGTCTGCAAATTTCAATAATATGTTTGATGACATCATTTGATAAACATAATATGTATATGTGATTTTGTCTTTAATATTTGTTACTACACTTTGTCTTTTTCTCTCAACTTGAATTTTTATTCCTTTGCATTACACTTACCTAGGATTAATATTTTGTAATGTTTCATTTATAATTTAATATTAATATTTTATAGCTGTTAGTTTACTACTTTGTATAGCAGATTGTTTTTTTTTCTTACTTGATTTCTCTTTATTATTACACCTCATATTATTATTATTATATATTCTATTATATATATATTTCTTTTCTTGTCCTGTAAATGGCTATGCTGTTGGACAATAAAGTATTATTATTATTATTATTATTATTATTATTATTATTATTATTACATTGCAAATAGTTCGTTAAAATGTGCTCATTTGAAAATAATGGTGTTTTAGAGAGTAAAACGACATAGTTACTGTTCGGGCATTGCGATATACTATATTTGACCCAGATTGAACAATCTACATGTATAATAAATATTTTTTACATTATGACTCTAGTTTAGTCTTGTCCAGCTATTATCATGAATCTTCTCCAAAAACTTCTCCGCACCACACTAACACTAACACTTGTAAGCACTAGATACTTATTTCGGCAGCGATGCTGCCATCTTCAGTAGTGGAACTACACTACAGTGTAATTCCAAGTTACAAAGTGTGGAGAAGTTTTTCGAGAAGATTCACCAAGAAGCCTCAGTTCCAGTCCAAGTTCCAGCTATTATCATGCTTTTATTGCAGAAGTATTAACGAAATATTTAACATATGTAATTTTATACCAACATAATCCTAAAATGACCCATTTGCATCTTATTCCTGTATTAGAAAGTTTTGTAGATTTAAATTAACTTCTAGAAATTTTTAGAGCACTATGTATTAGTTTAATGTGTAAGGATCACATTGAATACATTATATATTCATATATCACGTATTTACTATAGACAATCGTAAAAAAACGAAATGGCATGTCATTTTAGGCCAGTCTTCCCTATATCATTGATAACGAGATGGTGTTAGTGCCAAAAGCAAGAAACACACATAAATTATTCAGTAAAAATGGTGACGGTAGTTGCGGCTTCCCTATAAACCGACAATATCTTTAAATTATATAAAATGTTCATGTAAACCAAATGCTCGACAAATTTCTAGCAATATTAGCTGTTCTTTGGACCAGCAGCACGTGCATCAACGACGATAAATCACGATATGCTACTATCACAAGCAACGTTATCTAATATTTATATAATTTTATCAAAACTATTTATTGTTGTTGACATCATGTATATAGCCTTTACAATTTTTACAATTCCAGTTTTATATGCACACTGAATCGTTTTGTTTTAGAAATAGAATTAGTATGGGAAGATTTCGAAGACAATGGAAAAATAGTACAAGATCAGTACAGTCCAAGATACTACAGAAGGGAACCTAAACTTCCAGATTTTTTAAACAACCTATGCAAATTAACTCTCCAAGGTATACCGTTAAAAGTGATTTTCAAGCTGTTGGAAGCACGCTGTTTACGAATTTGCAAATTTTGTCAAAATCTGGGTACGCATGAATTAGCATATTTACCCGCCAAGTCCACGGATTTCTATGGATTGACTTGTGCTAATTGTGAAACTAATTACCCTGGAGTTTATATTACTTATCCAAAACTACAAATGGTAAGTCGTAGATACTGCATTGACAACTACACAGAGCCTACTTTAGCGGAAATATTGCGATTAGTTGAAAATATAAGAATATATGTATATACATGCATTTACAGATATTTCCAACCAATCACAAAAATTTTTAGTTGAAAATTATTAATTTCAACTATGTAATTATAAGAAAAAATTACGGACTGTATTAACCATTGGCTTGCTAAGTGCGCTCACCGATCCTGGCATATTTATATACGGCACGACTGCATACTAATTAGCAATTCAAGGTTGTTGTTCTTCGACCGTACGCTGACCGACCGCAAACCCGATAACGCTCGAAATATCTCCTGCATTGCATGTGGTAAGCCAATGTTTAGTCATGGATGCAACGAGTCCATTGATTGCGGAGTATATTCAATAGAGAAAATGCTGCAAGGTGATACTTGAAATGTATTATTTCTGCTATTGTATTAGGATATTCACTGCCGTTAAAAGACTATGCGAATGGTATTTCTTTGGTCTTGTAGAAAAGATCAGCACACTTAATCCTTTTTAGACCTTTTCACGCTGTAAACCAATATCTTTCTTAACAACATTCTATATTACATAACGACGATAATAAAATCCCCAGATGTATAAAGAATCGTAATATATGTCCATTTTTGGTCCAGAAAAACAGGGTAAATTTGAAGTTATCAGTTTTATTTCTACAAATGGTTCATTACAGAAGATAAAAACACGGCATTTTTGCTAATGTTTTGCATCCGTAACTGTGTGCTTCTGATGAATAAAGACATAATCTACGAATATGGTTTTATTTAGACTGTTTTCTCAGTGTAGTCTGTTTAAATTCCACTAATAAACTTTTGAAAATTATAAGGGAAAAATAGTCGTTGGTATCATTTTTTTTTTCTAAAAAGGCATTAGCAAGCAAACTAGAACACTTGCAAGCAAATTCCGCCAAAATATTCCGTAGAAACTTTTTGATTTTTTGAAAACACTTTAATGCAATATTATGAGGGTTTTCAGGTTTTGAACGCGTAACAGTAGTGTAATATATATCGCGTGTAGAAGGAAGAGTTTTGATTAGAAGTTTTTAGAGATGCAGTTATAAGGGATTTGAATTTGGAATTATTTTTGATTTGCTATTACTTTAGCAATAGAAATGACTTTAAGTACAGAAGAATTGGTTAATATGGTGTTGCTACTGTCAAAAATGTCCACTATTAACTAATATAGTATATACATACTTCCCGATATCAAGAACACAAAAAAAGCCAAGATATCAATTCGAAATAAAAAAGTTAACATTTCAATAGGAATGACAATTACTACTCACTTGTTAAATTTTACAGCATCTGTATTAAAATACTCTAACTGGATGAGTCCTCTTCCGGACGGCATATTTTTAAATAAAAATATGTTTAATTTAATTGGCGTTTGGGAAAAATTGCATTATATACAGGTACTTACATACGCCAAGAAAAATAAATACACTTCGGTGTCAAAAATGTTGCCTATCCTAGGTCATTACAACATCTCGTTCCCATATATCTGTGAAGATTATTAGAGCTGCCGAAGCCGCCCGGTGGCGCAACGCTGTTGCGGTAGGCCGCGATAGCCATACCTGGTGGTTCGACTCCACTTCCGGACGGCATATTTTTAAATAAATGTTTAATTGGCGTTTGGGAAAAATTACATTATATACATGTACTTACATACGCCAAGAAAAATAAATACACTTCGATATCAAAAACCATAAAGTTGTTCCTTCAAATATTAAGTAGAAAATATCAGAAAAATGTATAATATGCGCCCAATTTTGCTAATTGGCGCGCTTTTGGAAGAAAATGAGGAATGATATGGAAAATGTATTTCACACAGAAGTGTAGTAATAATAATTATAATGTATCTTTCCAACCGCCAATTAATATAGCAAATTTTTATTTAAAAGTATGCGTCTATGTATGGAATCGAACGATGGAGCTACCTTTGTACGACGGACCAACCCTGCCAATTAGACATAATTCGATCCCAACCAATTAATTGAATCTGAAAATCTTTTTTCAAATATTAAATTAAATATTAATATAAATTAATGTTTGTTTGATTGTTTCTTGATATTTTATTTCAATATTGGGTTTTCATTTCTTTGAACTGGCAGAACAAGTGAAGAGTTATGATGATAACTGTAAATTTTTAACACTGAAGTATTTATTTATTTATTTTTCTTTTCTTGGCGTAAGTACATGTATACATATATGCATGAATTTACGATCCACTCGTAGTATATGAATTTGTGATTTTACGAGAAAACAGAATTGCAGCATAAGTCCGAAATGGATTTACAAAACTCGATAACTCGATGTGTGTATAATGACGAATAATTTTAAGTTGAGTGTAGACCATTATTTTACTCAACAATTTAGCATATTTAGGGTGTTTTTATCAATGTGAGGATAAAACTTAACTTGCAGATAAAATTTTATTCGATAGATAGATAATTACAATGAAACGTTTATTGAGTGTTAAATGGAAGTTATCTGCAAGATAAAGCATTGTAGTTGCTAAATTTTATCTGCCAGTTAGCAATATGTCAGTTACTTAACAACAACACTTCTATCCTCACATTGATAAACCCACCCTTAGTGATACACTTAGATTTTTAATATTAAAAAATGGACAACATTGGAGCTTTTTTCGACTTTAATCGTTTTTTCTCCGTAACTATGGGTTTTAGACCCAACTAATGTTATACCAAATTGTTTATAGTAATTAGCAGAATCCATTGTAATATTTTAATACCGAGTATCCCGGTTAAAAAATCATAAGTTTGGTTCGTTACTAACTGTTTCGATCACCTTGTATAAAGAAAATATTTTTAAAACTTAGTTATTGTAGCCCTCAACCGACCAATCGACATATTTCGAAAAAATAAGGACAATAAAAATCAGTGCAGCAAATGTTTTTTATTTGTTTGTTATATCAATGAATTCTTTGTTTTTTAGATAATTTCGTTGATAGGCATGGCAATTTATATTTATATTATTAGTAATTTGACACATATTAAATGTCAATTTCTTCCACTGAAGAAGTTATTTAACGAAAACATATTATTATATGTTATGGAATAAATTTGAATAATTATTCGTTGTTTTATTGACCTAGAAGTAGAAATAGATCAGGAATTAAACCATAAGTACATAAAGGTCAGAAAATATATATATTACCTATTTGTTTGTTAAATGTAAAAGTGGAAAACAAATGTTAACAGTAGCTACAGATTCTTTACATAAGGTAAATAGTGGAAGAAAGCAGACGGCTATCGAATTAAATGTTCAAATTGGCGGCCATCAGCCCCAATGCATTTTTGTATTCGCGCAGAAGAATCGTTATATTCAGTTTAGGTGTACAATATCGACTTGTCCTCATTTTTTCGAAATATCTCGATTAATATTAATTTGAGGTCACATGTGGTTTACTATTTTTCTATTCACAACTTAATGCTCTTTTAGAATTTGATAAAAAAATACCATATGCTACTTGAAAAAAAAGAGTTAACCTTGCTATCGTTCTTTATAGTGACAACAGTAGCGCCATCGAATCAGTTCCTTCATATAATTAAACTTTTGTCTAATACTTTTTTTCATAACTAATTGTTTCGAAGATATTACAGTGTTACACTTTAAACGGACCACTCTGTATGTAAATACTCAACTTCATAATTTTCTTCATTCATATCCATCATAGTTCTACATATAATTTGATCATTCATATATTCGACAAAAAAGAACATATCCCTATAAACCAGGACGATTTGTTCTCAAACCACTCAAATTATTATAACATGTGGACATACCTACAATCAACTAATCAATTCGTAATTTGTCAGAGTGCAAGCACTACGTAAGGCGAATTCGTATATAAATTGAAAGTGCTCCCAGCAAACATTAGTATGATCGCCGACTGCTGGTTTTGTTCCGGCACTAATGGTTCACTTCTGGCTACGGCAGTTCAACGCCGGTCCTGTTGTATATTACCGACCAGTTGCCGACACAGGTTATACAAAAAGAACAGATGTCGGTCCATAGCCGGCACCCGGCACACAATCGGCAACCTGCCGCACTTGAATAGTCCGCGTCTCAAATGCTAGCATAGCATAGCAGTTCATTCCGTTACTTGTGCGACTTTTCTTGTCCTTTTATTTTGAGTTTGTTTATGTTTGGTCATGTTTCGCTTACGTTATGTTTGCAGCACGCATTTGCTTCTTTTCCAGAAGTGATTCTTCTTGAAACGATGAACCATTTTACCGATGATGAGTAAGTACATTCACTATGATTTTATGTAACTACACAATATCTGTTCCGTTTGTATAATTCTTCTAATAAGTCATTCCGATCAATCACCCTGGGCGTAGATTGTTTCTTTTATAATAAAGAATTATTTTTTAAATGTTACTGACGGTAAACTATCGGCCGACCGGGAGAAAGCCGGTGGGACACATACGCGTCGGTCCACTGCCTGAGTACTACGTCGGCGCCGATAATGTGTTTTACGGCACGGCTACGTGCGGCCACCAAACGGCCTCAATCATTTTGTTTGCTGGGCTTATATTCTTCCACCTCCTAGTTTTAAATTAAGCAAAATCGCTTTCATCTTAAAGTTTTGGCGGTATCGAAAAATTTGTTTCAAATTTAACCAATAAGAATTGATTTCGCTTTTCGACAATCGCATTTCATCAATAGATGAATCCACCTTTAAAACAACATGCAGATGTAACCGCATGTTGCAATTCTGTCACTGTCAAGTATATTATGACAAGGTGTATAATTTATAGACGTTTTTTTTGTTATTATCGTATTTAAATCAATACATATTTCCTTCTGAACTGTATTTCTGCAAAAAAATTCGACATATGTTTTTACAAAAACGAAACTTAGTAAATATTAAAATTACGCAGATGCTATGTTCTGATTAAGTATAGACAAATATAATAGGCACGAAGGTGTTTATTTTTATGTGTTTAATAGAAAATATGCATAACCGAAAACATTGTCTAAGTAGATACAGGGTTTCCACGGCCGAGCAGGACATAGGAGAATACATAAAATCGGTTTTCGGTGAATATTATCTATACTTCATCGAAATTTAAGTGCCGCATATTGTAACTGGGCAAACAATGAACATTTCCACAATCATAGTACAAAGAAAGTCATTTTAATAAACCCACGGTCGCTTGCAGCATCTCACATGTTAAAAAGCCTTATTAGAAATTTACGTGCAATAGATTTAAAAATAATAATTTTCTGGCTTTATTAAAATGACTTTCTTTGTACTATGATTGTGAAATGTTCATTGTTTGCCCAGTTATAATATGCGGCACTTAAATTTTGATGAAGTATAGATAATATTCACAGAAAACCGATTTTATGTATTCTCCCTATGTCCCGCTCGGCTGTGGAAACCCTGTATATACCGTACGTATATATGTGTGTTGTAATAAATTCAAACGCAAAAATTTAAGAATATTCTTTATTTCACAAAAGCATACTTAAATAATTAATTACATAGAATTCACAAAAATTTAACAACGGGCTCGTAATAAATAAAACAATAGAAAGCATAAATAGAAATAAAATATATTAAAAAATAAATAAAGCAAAACGGAAAAAAAACAATGTTTCAAAAGTAGGAATAAAGCATCTAGAAAGCGTTATTACAAAATGCGAAATAAAATATAAAAATAATACCACTACCAATAACACTACAAATATAAATACTACACACAAAATAAAACACAATACTTGAAATACAATAAATATAAGAAAATAACTGAAAATTAATGTTCTAAAGTCATAAAAAAATCTTTCGACTAAAATAATAATAAAAGAAAATAAAGAAATATACGCGAAAATAAAAAATAAAAGTCTTCTTATTAGAAATTAATAATGCGTCCAATGCCCATTTTTGTTTACAACTTCCTCTAACCATCGATTCATCGACGCCACTAGATTTGAACAAGTTTCTGTTCCCCTGAAACTTTCCCAAATTTCAATGACGTGATTGTGGAGGTTCACCCTGTTACGAGGGATTGGATTTTCTAGTTGGTCCCACATTCTAACCATATTAGCCCATAAATTTTCAATAGGGTTAAGATCTGGCGATTTAGCTGGCCACTGGAAAACCCCTACTTCGTCCTCGTGTTCCTGGAACCAGTCCCTTACTACCCTCGCAGTGTGAACCGCTGAATTATCCTGTACCAAAACAATACGCTGAGGCGCAGGATATATCAGTCTCACACTTGGCAGAAGGATGTCTTCCAGGACGCGTAGGTATTCTTGCGCATTCATGCTGGTGTCTATTCGTGTTAGTTCTCCCGGTCCAGCGCTGGACATCCAACCCCAATAGGCTAGACTTATACGGTTACTTTGTCGTATTCTCACTACATTCTGTTCTTGGAACCTGGTGTTGTTGGGTCTCCATACACGTTTTCTGGTCTTGCGATGTTGAAAACCACTTTTTCATCACTAAATATAACAACGTCCCAATTCCGATCTAAATTTTCCCGGGCAAAGTTTAATCGCTCAGCAACATGACGTGGAAAAAGTTTCACCTTCTTTGCTGGTTGTCGACAATGAATAGCCTGCTTATGCAAAAAATTTCTCACAGTCTTTGCAGTGCAATTTAAATTCAAATCTTCTGCCAATTTAAGCGAAGTTATGTAAGGATTTTGAGCGACATATTGCAATATTATAGCCCCATCTTCAGGACCAATTTTCCGCGGCTTTCGTGATCTAGGCCTAGTCTTCAATGCCACATTCTCATTTTCTGTTTGCCATCTCCGTATCCAATAATAAACAAAAGATATCTGTAAAAAATAATAAATTTAATAAATACCAAAATTGAAAACGCAGTACATTTTATAATCAAATGTAAATAAAAAGCAAAAGTGTACATATAGTCAATGTAGTGCATAGTATGTATAAATTCACTAGGTTGGGAATGTGGGTAGGTGGGCATTCAAAATTGTATGTATAAAGTTCAACACTTACCGATCTACCAAGTTTCTCGGCAATTTCTCCAAAGAACAAACCGCGCTCCCAAAGTGTCACAGCTTTTGCTCTTGTTTCTAAACTTGAAACGTCTCCCGGCTTCTTCACAAGAATTAGGTAAACTGAATTTACATCAGTAGAGTATAAGGCTTTTATACTGTTAAATATTCACATATTTTGGGTAACTAGGAAATGTAATCCTATATTACCCTCCTATTCTATAAACCCTTCTATCATAACCCCTTTTAATCTACCTAATACATGTAATTGCTTAATTGCAATATATCCGTCTTAGTTTAAATGTTTGCACAATAGTGCACAAATATTGCTTTACTTGATTCAAAGTTTGCCGTTTCTTGCTTTCATATTATTATCCGTAATTCAATCCTCAAACGAACCTATTATGAGAGAGATTCTGATTTCAATACAACAGAAAATTCAAAGAGTTCACGTCATGGTTTTCGTCAAAATAGGTTTAATCCCATACATACATTAGCATTACAAAAATTACTGTACAGTGAGCTTAACATAACGCTGTACATACTCCAACCGACGTTCTTATGGAGACCATTCAATAGATGTGCGTATTACAGGTGTATGGTATGTTACACGAAGTTACTGAATAATTTAAAATCGTACATTGCCAATTTAGTGAATGTTGTTATGGTTACTTACAGAAAAAAATATTTTTTGAGCACAGTGGATAATTTAAAATTGTACATAAGAAAAACAAGCTAGTTTAACTTATTTTGTGTTTTAATTTATAATACCTTTAGTACATCTTAAATGTTTTTCAAAACACACCACATACATATCATACCTACATAATGACATTAAAATACATTTCTTCAAAAAATCTTAAATTAAAACTTTTACTATACGCAAGATGTTCAAAAATATTGCCGTTAACAGCCAAACAGTAGCCTAATCTATTATAAAATTCATTTAAAACGTTGCTTATTTGTTGAGGGGCAATTTCTCGAGAAGCCCCCTGAATTATATTTTTGAGCTCTTCAATGCTGCCTAGAGGAACATTGTTGTACACTAAAGATTTCACCCTTCCCCAGTAAAAGAAATCCAACAGATTTAAGTCTGGAGACCTTGGTGGCCAACTAGTTGGTCCCCCTCTTCCGATCCATCGATTAGGAAATCTTTCACCTAAAATTTGGATAACATTTCTCGAATAATGAGGCGGTGCGCCATCGCATTGGTACCAGATTTACTCTAAATTTTGATCATTTATGCTGGAATAATTCTATTCCGTAGTAATTGACAATATTTTTCTGCATTTAGGTTACCATCGATAAAAAATGGGCCTATAATAGTATTATTAATGATTCCTACCCAAACATTTACTTTTTCAGGATATTGCGTTCTCGTTACGTTGTACAAATGTAAATTTTCCTTCAACCAGTACCTACAGTTTTGGCGATTAGATTCCCCGTGTTTAATAAATGTCGCCTCGTCAGTGAAGAGAATTCTTTTGAGAAAATCGTTGTCAGTATTTATTTTGTGAAATAAATTTTCGCAAAAGCGTATTCGTTCTTCATAATCATGTGGCCTTAATTCTTAATGCATTTGGAACTTAAATGACTTATACATATGCTTCTTCAAAATCTTTAAAACGGTCCCTTGGCTTATACCCATTTCCGAAGCAATTTTTCTAGATGTTGCGCACTTGTGGTGTTCCACATAACATTTAATTCCAAATCTTCTGTTATTACTTTTGGTCTTGTAGATCGTTTTTTATTGTGGATAGTATTGATACAACCAGAAGTTTTCAATTTATTAATTGCATTTGCTATCGTTGAATGACTAGGAATAAGTCTATTTGGATACTGGACACTAAACAAAGCTGCAACTTCGCGTAACGATGACCCTTCTAAATACCACGTATAAAATTGAATTTGTTCCTCTGTTGTGCACATTGTGAGTAATTAAAAGACTCTACAAACAAACTTAACGTTTTAATACTGACAGAAATTGCACAAATCAGCACAAATTATGTTTATGTAACTGACGTAACTATGGTTTTCAGAAAAAGTTAACTGTAATGGGCATCACCATTGGTTTCAATCAATCTCATCAAGATCCAGTTTTATTATTTTAATAGGAATAAAAAACGTCAACAAAACTTTCTTGACATTTCTAATTCTCATGACTCATGACATATTAATAGTTGTGATAAAATGTCAAAAAAAGTTGTAGAAATCCTAATTCATTTAATTAAATATAAATAGTTGTAGAAAAAATAGTGTACGATACACGTGTTAAAAATGCTATTTTATTTCACTCGTGAAATAAAAAAATTACTACGCAGGCGTAACTGCAAAATTGTGTTTTGGTTTTTTCAGAACTGACTATCAATGCCCGATTCTCTGTTTTGGTTGCTTTTGTGAATTAGTTCGGAACCATCCTAGATTAGTCCTAGCAGTTCTTGCTCTAGAGTAGCTTTGCTTTGGTTCGGAATTCAGAATGGTTCTAGAGTTGTTGCGCACGCGCATTTACAGTTTAGCGTTTTGGTTATTTAAGAACGCGAACCGAATTTTTAGTCCGATGTTTTGGTTACTGACAGAATCGATTCAGAATGATTCTGGAACCATTCAAAGAGTTCTTGCACTTCCATGAGTACCGATTCTGAATTATTAGTTCGAAATTTCGTCATCGGTGCATGTGTTCAGAAAT
Source organism: Holotrichia oblita (assembly GCA_023690525.1). Classification (NCBI taxonomy): domain Eukaryota; kingdom Metazoa; phylum Arthropoda; class Insecta; order Coleoptera; family Scarabaeidae; genus Holotrichia; species Holotrichia oblita. The sequence goes on from CM043021.1 coordinate 47,781,762, forward strand.
TCGAGTTATTTCGATACGTTCGTCATCAATGACATTGATATTTACGTTGTCTTTTAAAGTTTGAGATTTTTTTCCGTTTGTATTTGATTTTTTTTTTTTGTGAATTACTGTCCTGGGAATAAAATTTATGGAAAGTGAGTGGTATTCTAAGACAGAGACAGGATTTGAAAGATTTAGCGCAGAACATTCGCCATTGATATTTTGTTGGTTTGTATTTTAGTCTGTATCTAAAAGATGGCAGTAACAGGCTCCTAAAATGTGTTTTGGTTATTAAAAGTTCGGAACCATTCTGGAATTATAATGTTGTGCGCTTACGTTCTGCGCAGTTCTGTTACTAATCCTGAATTCCGAACCAAAACAAAGCTAGTAGGTACTGATTCTGAATAAATAATCCCAAGCATGCGCCGTGAGTGTATACACAGTCTAGACTGATCTGAGTGCTGTCATCGCTCCTGTCATCGTTCATCGACACGAGTGACAACTGCTGTTTAGTTACTAAGTTTAGATAAAATTCCCTATGTTATATTACTAGGCTGCTAAAAATAAAACTAAGTGTTTTGGTTATTAAGAATTCAGGATTAGTCTAGAATTACAATATTCTGCGCAGTTCTGTCACTAATCCTGACTTCTGAACCAAAACAAACCTACTATACATGTCTATGTTTGTGTATTTGAAGTCGAATGGGAAACCCCACTACGTGAATCTGTATATGGGTTTAGGTATCTCGCTAAATTTTTACTTGTGCGGCATGTTCACGCCTATCTAACCGCATATTGCCGCCCACAAACTACCTCAACTCTATTGAATCAGCTGATCGAAAAAATTGCCTGGCAAGGGGCTGGCTCCCACGATCGGGGGAGGAGGGAAATTAGCCGTAAACGTGTAGGCAACCAACATTACTATTCTGTATTTTAATTTGCATAAGATGTAGTTGTATATTTTTATTTACAAAATAGTATATTATGACACTAGTGCATAATCAATCGTAACGTAACTCGTAATTATGCACGAGTGTCATACGATATTTTTTAGTATAAATGCAACAATAATTTTAATTAGAAGAAATCAAATCAATAATTTCAATACATGACATGTACCTATATGTCATTTGACATTTCCTGACATTTCACTGGACTATTAAACGCTTGGGATTGGCTGTTACCAAGCAACCTTTATACGCACGCCGTGCGATAAAGGCCCGATTATGCACGCTTATGAGTGTGTTTTAATTGGTTTATGATGCATGCATACTAAAAATATCTTTTTGTACTCGCTTATCAAAACCTGTCATTTCACGATTCAATTTGCGTGCGTAAAAAGTCACTTTAAACACGAGTGCGTAAAAGTAAAGTTGTACTTAATGTAAAAGTAAAGTTGGTACTTAGTGGAACTTGATTAATTTAGTGACATTTTAAAATCATAAATTCCTAACCTTAATAATATGGTCATAAACGATAACGTATTTAACAATATGTATTATTATTATAGTTCTCGTACAAAAAATATTGTACAAACTTCGTGCGTGAAACATTTCGCGAATTCGTGTCCATAAAGCGCTCGCCTTCGGCTCTCGCTTTAAACTGGCCACTCATTCGCGAAATATGATTTCACGCACTTGGTTCGTATTTCTATTGACGGTTTATGATCGATTAACGAACAATTTTATGCCAGTATGTTTTATGTGCATATTAGCAAATAAAATCATAGGTATAACATTGTGCGGAAATCGATCACTAACCGTTCGTCAAAAGAAAAAACCCATTATATTTCCATACAACGACGTAAACATATGAGACTTGGACAAAAATGGATAAACGAATGAAATCGTGCATGCGCATTGCAATGTTTGCGGAAACTCTATATAAAAATAATTTCTTGTCGCTATCACCGCTGTTTTGACTTGCAACCCACTAAACAAACACCCCGTTCCGTCTCCTAGGAAGTCTCCCCCTCCCCCTCTTTCCTCCCGCCAAGCAAAATCGTTAGTATTGAGTTGAACATCTATTTTAAGTGATTTGTGTTGCCGCCTTTCCAGTTCGCTAAAATTTCACTATAAAGGTTAGTTCATTGCTATCCGTTCGTACGGTTTAGTTTGTACGTACATACATGCGTTGACCTACCAATTTTGAAGAGTTAACCTCACGTATTTAGAACAAAATAATTTGGAAAGCTGTAAAAAATGAATAATGGTGTTGTTTCATATTGCGATATATTGAAAATAGAACTATCAGGTATGATGATATCATATATGTAATACTTCTATATTGGGGGTCTCCTATACCAAACCATGCATGCAGTGTTCACCAACAAAGAGTGATGGAAGAGGGGGTTCCTTGTCTCTTACAACGTTCTAAGGTCTTTATACGCAGACGCGATGCGTTTGTTTGGAGGCAAATTTAATTGGAATAAGATTGTTCATTGTCATTATTGTAATATTAGGTATATTTTACAAATTATCTACATGTGATAATAAAACTACAATTCTCTTAAAAATTTTAACAAAAATATACAAAATTAGTGTCTAGACTAAACTATCGTATTGTTGCTCTACTAAAAGTACACAAATGTGGCCAAGTTGTGTATTTCAAGATTTTAACAAAAGTAACTTTATGAAAAAAAAAGCTTTTGTTGAATCTGTATTATTTTGCAATCTTTATTTAACTTAATGTATTTAAATAATTGTTTTGCAGCGCATAACAGTGAAAAAAAACACGAACTTATTTTATTGCACATCTTCTATTGACCTACTAAATAGATTTAAACATTTTCTTTTACGATAGCAAGTGTTTGAATGTTTTGAATTTACAAATACCTAGTTCTAGCAATAAAAATTGAACGACAAGTTGTTGGTGAAACATATAAATGTGATAAAGTTATAACTATTGGACTGGGTAAAATAAAATACATATTTTTATCCCGTATCACATTTTGTTGGTTTTTAAATAAAATTAGGCGATTGTATTTTTGCCGAATATTTACATCTTTTGAAGAAATTAAACGAGCTTTCACTTTTGTTCCCACCAAGGATTCACGCGATTTCATTGGTGGAGATGACGGGCATGCGTAAATAGACGCTAGAACGTTAGTTTGAAAGGACCGATGTAGACGATGTAGTTATCTCGCTTTGATGTCTGAATTTCTCCAGGACTACCCGCAATATATACACATAGAAAAAAATCATAATTAGAGTAGGCTATGTGAATGGCTTGTTACTTTAGCCACTTTCACATGACATTTATTCCTTGACATTTAATTTGAGGTTATAAACTTTGGTTACAATAAAATATCAAATAATAATAGTTACCTATTTACGAACCAAGTGCGTGAAATCATATTTCGCGAATGAGTGACCAGTTTAAAGCTCGAGCCGGAGGCGAGCGCTTTATGGACACGAATTCGCGAAATGTTTCACGCACGAAGTTTGTACAATATTTTTTGTACGAGAACAATAATAATACATATTGTTAAATGCGTTATGGTTTATGACACACTACTAATCTCTTGATATTAATTTAAAAAATTTGAGTTGGCAGTATTGATTATTTGAAGTGACATTTAATTTAAAATTATCAAATTCAAAAATGTCATTATGTGGTAGTGGCTAAAGCAACGATCAAAAACCTTTACATAGCCTACACCAATTATGTTTTTTTTTCGATGGCACGTTAGAAGTATTACATGTAAATATGGATGACATTTTCTTATGATAAACCTAACCTCACTTGTTTTGTAAACGGACGAACGGAAACGGACAAAGTTCAACTTTATCCGTCAGCGGATAGACTGTGAAGCGCACAAAAATAACGGGCTGCGATTAGTCAACGGATCAACGCAAACGTACGAACGGAGAGCAATAAACTCGCCTTCCAACCATTTCTACCATTTATTTCACGTTTGACGTTTATTTTTATTGAGGTTAAGTTTTTGCTGATGTTATAACTTATTCTAAAGTTACAAAATGGTGATAATTATCATTAATAAATTACACGAATTTGTAAAAGGTTTGTTTGCAGGACATTAGTGCATTTTCTGATGATAATTTTGATACAAAAATATGGGTCAACGAAATATTAAAATCACCAGAAGGACAAGAGAAAAAGGAGGTTAATTGATAATATGTTGTTTACATCTTTAATTTTATATTATGCGAATTTTTAGACTTTTACAATGTCTTTGGTTATGAAATTACAACTCTATGTTCAACAAATAAATGCTGCTTTGGAGGAAGCCAGCCAGGAAGTCTTTATATCCTTACCAAAAATAATAAGGGATACTCAAAGTCTGCAGGAAGAAGGAAAGGCTCTGCAAGAAAAGATGGGTTGGGTTAAAGATCAAATAACTGATATTGAGAAAGATACTGGTGATTCTATGAAAATTATTGAAAATCTAGATTATATTAAGACTAAGCTCGAGTTGGCAAAACAAGGTTTACATGAAAGTGATAATTGGACGGTATTAGGTAAATACAACTAAGTAGTCATAAACTGTTTGTTGAAAGATATTCTTTTAGTGAATGAATTGGAAGAAATGTTTGATTCAAAGAATATAGAAAGTATTTGTGCAAAGCTTGTCAGTATGCAACAATCCTTAAAATTACTCGTGAACATTCATGATTATGAAGACAGAAAATTGCAATTGGAAGGATTGAAAAACAGATTGGAGGCTATCGTTAGTCCTTTGATTGTACAGGCATTTACTACAAACAATATAGGTAATATCAACTTACTTTTAATAATTTAATAAAGTAGTAGTAGTCCATCATATACCTACATTGATTATTCTGGAAATTGTGGAAAATTAACAATTAACTCCTTTGCATCATGTTGGCCAACCTTATATCGTTGATGCCAACAATAATTTTCATTCAATCTCACTTTTGAAACATATTGTTTTTCCCTTGGATGATAAGCATGACACCTGGTGAAGCTGTTTCTATTTCTCGCTCACTTTATTTGTATAGCAACAGGCAAGTGAAAGCAGTAGGTGAAATTTTGTATTCTTATTTACTCATATTCTAATCACTGGTTTATGCTTAAAGTAACCATAACAATTATAAAACCTCTTATCTAGATTATTTGACATAGAGTTCTACCGGATACGCCGTTAGTGTGTCGGCGGAGTTTGGCTTGAAAACTAACAAAGATAGGAAAGTGAAACTTTCTATGCGTATGCCACAATGCTTATTGTAAAATTATTAATAAATTCCGCAACCTGCTTCATCTTTATTAATTTAAATGGATTGCTATACTTTTTAGTTATTATTTCGATAGCCACTTAAATTACCTTTGCAATGATGTACAGTTATCTGCACTTCTGACAACTAGTTTAGCTCAAAGATTTTTGAAAAATTTTACAGTTGTTGCATCTGACATTTTAAAGCGTAGGCCGAAGGTGGGTATCAATGTTTCGAGCTATTCGTTGAATATCAATTTGGGGACAAACACTTTATATGTTTCTAAATGGTACAGTAGTCCCTCGTTATTCGCGGAGGACAGGTTCCATGAAAAACTTTGCGAATATCGGGGTACAAAAGAAACGTAAAGTATACCCAGATAGCACATGGACGTCCAATGGACAACCGATGGATGTTCGCTACGGATATGCCGGATATCCATTTGAGGTCCGTCGTACATCCTATGGATATCCAATGGACGTCCATTTGTCAAAAACATGAATTTAAAACGGACATCCAAACGGACGTCCTATGGACATCTTATGAGCGCTTTATGGACATTTGTTACAAACATGCCTTTTATATGGATATCCCAGAGGATGTCTTATGAGCATCCATCCGTCATCCTTTGTTATCTCAGAGCATGTTATGGACACAAATATACCATTGTTGAAAACTAAAACGAGAAAATCTAACGTAACTGGACTGTCTTCCGTGTACCCAGACTATATTTGCAATAGGTATCCTTTACAGTTAGTTAAAACGTGCAATCGAATACTTTAACTTTGAAACACTTTTAGCATTGTAATTTTTTCGCGTACCTGTCATATGCTACTGTCACTGTACTTTCATAGACAGACGTAGGATCACTTTTGTCACTTTATGTTAAACAGAGAACTATGCGCGGGAATTTTAAAACATAGAAGTAAGAAAATTACAATTCCCATTGATTTTTTTTAATATTCAGTATAGGTACATATAGTAAGTAGAAATTGTTAAAATTTTAATATAAATACTTGGTACGCGCTGACAACTACTGTACCTAAACGTACGTGCAACGCATATATGTATATTAAATAATAACCTATAATATAATAATGTTTATATTGGTAAAAAAATAATCAAAGATCATTTCTATATGAAATTAAACGCAAATTTTAAAAAATTTTGATTTATGTGCAGCCATTTTCGGTATAACAGAAATAAACGTAAGTGAAAAAAATGGAAACAAATTCTATTTTAGAAATTAAATTTACTTTTCTATCAAAGATTTATAAATCATGTACACTACTTATTAATATTTAGCGGGATAACCTTTTGCTGCAATTACACCTTGACATCTTCTCGGCATGGACTCCGCTAATGTCCTAAAGGTCTCTTCTGGTATGGTTTTCCATGTTTTTTCAAATATTTCATTAATGTTCTTAATATTTTCTTTGGCTGCTGCGGTTTTAACGATTGACCATAAATGTTCAATGGGATTCAAATCAGGGGAACACGATGGCCACTGAAGAACCGTCGCAGCATTCTGCGAAAACCTGTCTTTTACGGCCTTTGCAGAATGCTTAGGGTCATTATTGTGTTGAAACAGCCCAATGACTGGTAAATGCTCGTCCGCGAATGGAAGCATTATATTGTTAGGGATGTCTATATATTGATATCCATCCATTATACCGTTAATTCGATGTATGGGGCTCATATCTCGGCATGAAAAGCAACCCTATAGCATGATGCTTGCGCCTCAATTTAAAGTTGTTTGTGTGTATTTAGAATTAAATACTTGCCGCTTTGGACGCCATACTACACTTTTTCCGTCCAGAGAATATTGATTTTTGTTTCATCAGACCACAAAATATTTTTCCACTGATCGATCATCTAGTGGATATGAGCTTTTGCATATTCTAATCGTTTGATTAGATTTGCCTTTGATACAAGTGGCTTCTTTCTGGGTGATTGTCCATGCAGTCTTATCTTGTTTGGTTTTTTATATTAGATTATATACAAAAGCTCTGTGCACATTTGTTTTACTCAATTACACTGACTCTGCAACCAACTCACTGGTATGCTGTCTTATTTTCGCTCTTCCCTTAAATTATATACATATATGTGAAACCGCATGTATGATTCTAAGAATGTATTTATTATACTTTTTTTGAGAATGGTCGTGAGAATTGTGCCGGTTAGTAATTCACACAAGCGATAGAGTCAAATATTAGAGATTTATGGTTTTCAATTTACTAATCTAACAAGTGCCACCTATTTTGTGATTGCAGTAGGGTGCGCTAATTATATGTTCGTGGCTGTATATACAGTGGTGACGCGATAATCCGAATCTTGCTTTTCTGGATTTCTCGGTTTTCCGCACCTATTTTTTTGTTCATTGCGTATTCTGTAATCCGGATTTTTACTGTCTCGGAAATCCGGATTCGATATCATTCGAATTGCGTACGAGAAATTACGAAGTTTCTCTCAAACAAGTTCCAATATGCACAGTTGCATTCATTTATTCTTCTATAAACCAACACGTTCAGAAGTTTCAATGGCTCCAACACGAAAGCATATAGTTTTAACAATTAAACAAAGGTATGATATACTTGAAAAGCTTAAAAGAGGACATTTGGGAAAAGATTTAGCAAAGAAAGATAATGTTGGAACGTCAACAATTTCAGATGTTAAAAGAAATTCCGAAAAAATAAAAAGGTGTCTATAAATCAATTTTGAGATTATCTTTATCATTAATTTCCTTCCTTTTCATTGTCAGCTATGTTAACAGTTGTATCTCTGCATCGATTAAAAAAAAATTACGCAAGCCTGAATATCCGAAAATGGGATCAGAGTTATATGATTGGTTTTTAACGCAAAGGCAAAGGCATTCGGTTATAACTTCAGAGATTCTGATGGAAAAAATTATAACAGAGCCACTTGGACTACATTTTCTATATGGATTTAAAGTCCATATGGTGTTTACATACTCCTGGTCAAATACATCACTGTTACGCTGTTACATACACCTGCATAATTAACAACGGGAGCTTGCAATCTTTGCCTTTTTGACGATACACATAATATTTCTATTCCAGCTGCCAAACAGTTTGAAGTATCAAAAGTATTGATTTCATGTCTAATCAGTAATATTTTATAGGCACTTTCAGACTGTTTGGCGTTAGGATTATTATTGAAGCCCCCCCCCCTCCCGACTTCGAATTGCAAAAAAAATATTTCTAAAAAATCCTGAGATATTTTAAAGGATAATAAGTATTTGTGCCCTTTACACTTTAGTGCATCATATAAATTAAATATATTCGTCAAGGATATTATCAATCCAAGGAAACCTGTCTTTCTATTGCTTTCTATAAGAAATATTGTTAAATATTAAATAAAAAATTGCTGTAGCCAGGCACCCATTGAATTCTGGCAAATTAAGTTCATTTAAAAACATTAATGCGTTGTACACACTGTCACTTAATAGTTGCACACTCATTCTGTTATTGTTGAAATATAATATGTGTTTGTTAGAAATCTTATCATTTAAATGTTTTAAGAACTCCCGTTTGATTTTTTCATTATTTACATCAGTGAATACGCCTTTGTCGCATAAAGTGCTTCGAACTAACTTTATCATATGGTAAGGGTCCCCTTATCGTTAGTAATTGGATGTGAAAAATATGGCTTGAAATTGGAACCATATGTAAAAAGAGCACTCAATGTAGTGCACATACTTATATTAACAGGAGCTCCATCAAATGTAACAGAATACAGATGAGCTCCTGTCTCATATAATAGTTGAAAACATTTATTAAGCAAATTTGCCCTTTCATTACCTGTCAAACTTTTAATTAAAAATATCCCAGTGGAACCTTCCAGCCCTTACTAATGGCAGCAGCCATAAATACTAGGGCATTCTTTGCTAATGTGGCATTATCATTGTCAGTGTGCGTTTCCGTACCTAAACTAACAGCACCATAAAATACATTATTGTCAAAAATTATTTGTTCTCGAATAGACATCTCATAAATGACAATATTGACAAACACGTCACCTATGGCAGTATGCAGAGAAATTGAAGTAAAAGTTTCTTTTGTGAACCCAGTCCATCAACCGCACAATACCACTTTCTTGTAGTTGATCGGTGAGGTAATAAATTACGAAATAGTTTTCGTATAGAGATTAGCCGGGCAGTTATCTAGGAATAGGTAGCCATCCAATGAGTACGAGTGAATAGAGCGTACATATGTGTTAATATTAAACAGACGAGTGCGGCGATCCCTTGAGCGCGTGACTAGCAACAACGCAAGTGATCGTTCTATCGCCGCACTCGTCTGTTTAATATCCACACATATGTACGCACTATTCACTCGTACTCATGGGATCGTTTCCTATTCCTAGATAATTGCCCGGCCAATCTGTATATGCATATGCCTTTGACGAGTAAAATTGCAATGTTAATGCAAAGCTTCTTAATTCTGGTGAGTATCTTGTTTTTAATTTTCTTGACAACAATTGTTTCACAGTCGCAGGAGTATTATTCTAAATATAAAACACATATCAATATTACTATCAACTTAGGTTGCCTCATGTGTATGTGTACAGGTTTAGAAAAAGTAGAGAAAGATAACGCAGCTAGTAGTGCGCAAGAATTCTTATCGCATTCGACACATTAAATCTACTGGCTATGGCTTTTTATACATATATGAAGCAAAAAAATTTGCACCACAACAGAATTACAGTGTGAATTAGGGCGATTACAGTAGGACGATTCAAATTTCGTTGAAATTAACAGAATTCAAGTTATTGTCTAAATAGTGTTTTCCACTGAGGGAACTCGTATTGCACTGACATTGCTCTAGAGTAGCGTTATATGACGTAATCACTGATTCTGCCCTCGCTCAGAGCTAGTGCAATAGGTGCAATATAGGTATGTCGCTAAAACTCGCGTTAGTGCTTTAATGCTTTGTTGGGATGAACTGCTCTTAGCAAATCGCCTCCAGTTTTTAGTAGATTTTCTTTTGTTGCAGTCTAATTTGCTAGTTATCGCAGAAAAAATGAAAATCTTTATAAAAGTAAATAGTAATATGTATGAAGTAAAAGCAGATGAAGAATTACGCCAGAAACTATTAGATACAATGATTGTTTAATTATTATTCATTTCTGAAAATGGTCTTTTAGTGGACAAGATATTTTGTATAAAATACGCAAAAACGTATTTCATGGGTGATGATTATGATTATTATTCGTATTATTGTCTGTATTTGAGAATAACATAAAGTAGTATGTTTCAAAATTTAACAGTAATTTGTACAATATAACGATTACCCGATGAAATATTGACTGTATACATTTATATGCCCACTTCCCCACTGTATGCTTATCGAAAGTACAATAAGCTGAATAAATTTTGAGAGGTCCAGTTTTTCGCACTCAAGGTCAAATGTAGTGACGATATGTGAGCGTCACTACATTTCTACGTAAGCAGCACGAAATTTACCAGTGGAACACGTATAATTTTTGCTTGCAGCGAGTGCTAAGACCAATGGAACAGCCAACACCGAGTTGGTGCACTTTTAGTGCGCTCTAAATGTACTAGTGGAAAACGCTATAAATAAGTTTATTATTTTTATATAAACGCTGATCTGTTATCATTTCTATTACTGTACTAGAAAGTTATGTGCAAATGGTTGCGAGAGTAAGGGTTTGCGAACATCCCAAGTAAATCACAAGCAAAATGTAACCTTTTCTTCTATCTATAAATTATATGTAGAAGTCCTTACTGTGCACTAATATCCCGGGTCGGCGTTCACCCTATAGCGTCGACCCTTAAAACTCTGCGGCTGCACTACCCCATCCCTGGTCTCATAGTTCCAGGGTAACGGGCGTGGCGGGAGTAGACTTCGTATATAGGGGAGGATTCTTGGGCGTAAGCAAGGGCATACGCTCTGGCAGTCCGGCCGCTAACCGTCGGAATATACGGTGGGTAAGTGAGGCACCCTACGGCGCTTACCTAGAGAACTCTGCAGCTGCACTACCCCATCCTTGGTGGCCACACTCAGGGAAACGGGCGTGGCGAGAGAATTTGGCGAAGATAGTAGGGGAGGATAAAAGTCGGTTCGCCGAGGAGTAGTCCGCCCGCTGGTTGTCTGGTTGGGGAAACCTTCGGTTTCATCCTAAAACAACTCAGTGATTCTGGGACCCTACGGTTTCACTGTAGCTGCCGCGGATACTTGATCGCCGGAGGGGCGAAAGGGTTGGCGCGGTTGGCATTTTGGGGTAGGGCTTTTGCCCGGCCGTCTCCGTAGTTCAGGCTTAATTCACGGGCGGGCTGGTTGTACCTCACGGCCAGATTCCGTTTCCCACGCTTGGCCGATAGTAGCCATCCGCAAGGAGGCCTAGGCCCCGTGGGTTTAGATGTGAGGTAGGAGTTCGCTAAAGGGTCTCCAACGGTGACCCGTCCAACGTTGACAAGAAAACTTGTCTAACATGGGTAGCACGGGGGAGAGGAGCCCACCGGTTCGCCGGGCCTCTCCGCGAGGTGTCGGTCTCGTGCGGGCAACTGGTTTCGTGCCTCTTTGTCCTGAGGAGTGTGTGCACTTTCCCTGATTGCCGCATACCTAACGGTCGGTCGGCAGCTGGTGCTCCTTTGGGGTCCAGCAACCACTTTCGTGTGCACTAATATCAAATACTGTATTAGATATGCAATTTGCTTTATATTTCACCTATTCTCGTTGCCAACGTGAAATCATTACTCAATGATATAGCACTGTTTAGATAGTCACTAACAATTTATATTTCTTTGCAGAACAATCTATATTCTACGCCAAAATATTTAGTTCAATTGACCGTCTTTCCCAGTTATCAAAATATTATCATAAATGCCAAAAAGACATCTTGGTTAAAAAATGGAGAAATCAGCTGGAAATAGAACAAGATGAAGCAATTACACAAGTTATTCATAACTACTTTGATGTCCTTTTATCTAATTGGCATACACAATGCAAATGGTTGAATCAAGTGTTTCCAAACAACTCAGCTAATAAATCTTTAATAGATATATATACAGATGCAATTGCAAGTTTTGATCCTAGTTTATCAGAATGTATAGACGCCGCTTTGAAGCAACAAACAGACAAATTAGGATACATACATGAAGTGAAAAACATAATTAAGCAGTTCAGTAATAATTTACTGAATACTATTAGTACTTCAGCTTTTGGTAAGTTCTTTAGTACTATAATAAAGATGCTTATTTACACGTGGCGTGGTTAATATCCGGATTAGAGATGCTATCGATACGAACAATTGTATCGTTTATCGAAGGTAAACGACAAAATAAACATCTAGAATTATTACTATCTACATATATAAATACCCACTAAGCAAAACGATGCTAGAGAAAGTTGCAGCCCTTTGCGAGTCATTTAAAAAAGTTTAGATTTTATAATAGACCAATTTATATATGTACTTATGAGCGTTGTTTACACAAATTATCAAATAAATATACACGCCGATTAATATTCCGTTTTGAAAGTTGAGAGCTGGCAAGTTTTACTTTGAACTGAAATTACAGTGCACATGTCATGTTTTCGCTAATTTGTTAGTAATTTTGCCTAGTTTTTAATTTGTTGTCAAAAATGTATGTTTCCATTTAATATTTTCGAGAAAAACAATTCCCGAAAAAATTTTAACAGCGCCCTGTAGCATGCACGTTACTTATTAGGTTGGTTCCAATTTGTAAGCATTAGATTAGCGGAGTAATGCTGTTTTCAACGATACTACTAAAATTCGGTATTTAGCAAAATACAAAAAAGTTGTTCTATGTAAAATATGCAAAATTTTCAGTAGATTCCGATTTTCATATTTATGATAGACCTTAAGTTGGTAAATTTTGCGTAAAATAAGAGTTAAAATTGTTGGCGATCAATTACGTCCTCTAGCGGTCATCCAACGCTTTTCTAAATAATTCCCAGGTGTTTCTCGGGGTCACTTTAGCCAGTACTATTTTTTCCCCAAAACTGTACTGTAAACCGTTCTTGAGATATGGCCGAGCGACATTCTTAGTTGGCCACCCGGTACATTTGAGTATCGTGTGGTAACAACCACCCTACTATCTAAGGGCCATTAACAGCTTTTTGTCATAAAATTCTTGTTATAGAAAAATCGTATTTTTTGCTAACTAAATATCACCCAGTATATCTGATAGGGCCAAAATAGGTTTCAAAGCAACACAAATTAATGTCTTTTTTTTTAATCCGTTTGACGCGAACTTCGTAACGTTTTCGTATATTACACAACCATGACATGGTTAAAACTCGAAAGCTTTCGTAGTAGAGAATCGGTCTGTGGAAGCCTTTCATATCATTTACCTGTTTTTTTTTTTTTTTTGTCGGGAAAAATCCTTTATGGACTACGCGTACCCAGCTCTATGGTACGTCCGTGTGGGACTCACCAGCGTGGCATACCCACTAAAAAACTCCCCAGGCTTTCGGATCTTGCCCTCTGGAATTACTTGCTGTATTACTTCGGAGGGTAGCCAAATAACGATGTTTGAGCCTACTCCCTTTGTTGTTCAGCCATCTCTTGTTCTGCTCTATCGCCTCTGTCTTTTCGGTCTAAGATGTGCCTCGTCCAATTCTCCACCGCTCCCCAGGCTTCTTTGCTTCCTAACATGCGGTCTATAATATTCCCTGGCGACACAGGGCCAATGGCATTCTCTAATAACTGCCTATCCGGGATCCACTTACGGCACTCAAAAAATGTGTGTTCAGCAGTGCCTACGGCATTACAGTACCGGCACTCCTGTCTCAGCCCAAATCTATATAAATATGCCTGGAAGTGTCCATGCCCCGTCAGGAATTGCGTCACATGATATCCAACCTGCCCGTGCTTTCTACTTGCCCAGGGCTTCAGGTCTTTTATTAGGCGTTTTGTCCATACGGCTCTTCCAGTATTTCTTGTCCACTCATCCTGCCACTCGTCCATCATCTTAGATGTCCTCTCCGTTCTACATGCAGCACCCTCAAGTTCTACTTCAGCTCTCCTCTGCACCAGGAGATAAATGGGTGGTATTCTTGCGACTACTAGTAGTGCCTCAGTGGACACTGTTCTGTAGGCTCTACCAATGCAGATGGCGATCTTCCTCTGTACAGTCAGTAGCTTCCTTCGGTGTACCTCCCTTCGCATAGCCTCCCTCCAAATGGACGCCGCGTATAGTATGGCCGACAGTATCGTAGCACACAGCAGTCCCCTGCTGCCTTCGCTGGGGCCTCCAGATCTTGGCATCAGTCGGTACAGCGTACCCAAGATGTCGTGTGCCTTATCCGCAGTCTGTGTTAAATGTGCCGTCCATATAAGATTTCTCTGCAACAGGACACCGAGATATCTCAGGCTTTCTTGGCTTTGTATTACCGAATCCCGCACTTTAATGGTCACCTGTTTAACATTCCTTCCAGCGGTCAGGAGGACTGCCTCGGTTTTGTGGGTAGCAAGTTTCAAGTGCTTCCTTTCCAGCCACTTAACAACACTATCTAGGGTCTGGTTCGCCCCCTTTTCCAATGTCTCCGTCTTTCTTGCTGTCACAACCACAGCCAGGTCATCCGCATATCCAATCAGGTGCACTCCGGTACCGGTAGTTCGAGCAGGCTATCGTAGTATAAGTTCCATAAGAAGGGACCCAATACAGACCCCTGTGGTACTCCGCACGTGACTTGGATTTCGCTCCATTCTCCAACTAGTAATGTTCTGCCTTCTAGGTAGCTATCCACCATATTGTACAGGTATGGCGAAAATCTCCTTTTCTTCAGTTCCTATAGAATTACCTCCCATGGAGCGGAGTTAAATGCATTCTGAACGTCAATCGTAATAAGTGCACACAGCTGCCTTGAACTGTACGGTCCACTGTGCGTCTCTTGCGCAATCTCCCTGACTCTCCTGAGTGCTGTGGTCGTCGACCTCCCTTCTCTAAATCCATGTTGGTCTTGGGACAGTCCTCCTTTTCTCTAATTCCGTTTTCAATCTCAGGAGTACAAGTTGCTCCAGCAGTTTCCCTAGGGCGTTTAGCACACACAGGGGGCGGTACGATCCACCCTGTTGCCTTATTGCTCTTCGGAATCAGTACCAGCCTGGCCGTTTTCCATATGTTTGGAAACCTTCCACTTATCAGGAGCCCGTTCATAGTTTCTAAGCATTCTTCCGTGTGTTCCCGTACAACTGCCGCAATAACTTCCGATGGAAGACCGTCAGTCCCCGGAGCCTTTTTTGGTTTCAATTTACTGACTGCCTCAAGGATCTCTTCTTTAGTGAATAGTGGAATATTCTTTTGGTTCACGTGCTCTCTATTACTTGTTCTCGTTGGGTGGTTGGGCAAAAGGGTCTTGGCGATAGCTACCTGTTCCTCATCGGCCATTTTAACTATTGGCAGAGAATTAAACTTCTTGCGCACGATCTGGTAGCCCTTGCCCCAAACGTCAGCATCGACCTCTTCAATTAGCTTATTCCACGCGTCTCTTTTAGCTTTTTGTATGGCCTTTTTTAGCAGCGCTCTGTTCGTCGTATATTCCTCATGGGATTCCCTTTTCTTGATGTCATCCACACTCTTGTTACATCTGACCATAATCCTCTTGCTTTTAAGCAGTTCCTTCGCCTTTCTGCTACTTCCTCGTTCCACCAGTATACGGGCCTCCTAGCGCTAGGTCTTTTTTTGCGAAAGGTGTTATTGCAGGCCGTTGTTATGTAATTTGTCAGGTCCTCTGCGTTCATAAGTGCCCGTGCGTTGGTCTTGATAAGCTTGCCGACTTCCACTACCATGTTGTTCATGTGCTCTGGTTTTATTCTCCATCCACCGTTTCGTGCTCGGCTTTCACCTTGCTCCGGTTTGTGTAAAGTACACTCGAAAAGTATGTGCTGATGGCAACTCAGACTTTCCTCTTCTAGTATCTTCCAGGCAGTAATATGTTGTACTATACCACTTGTGCTGAATGTTATATCTATATTTGAACGGCTCTCCCCTCTGATGAAAGTTGGGGCATTTCCTTGGTTATGTACGACCAGGTTCCCCTCGAGTATCCACTCGCCAAGAAGATCCCCCCTTTTGTCTTCCCTCGTTGCTCCCCATATAGGAGACTTGGCGTTGAAGTCTCCTCCTACTACTATTTCCTTTTTATGCTGCTTCATATTCCGCCTAAGGGACCACAAGAAATCGTTAAACAAGGTCAGGTCGATATTTGAGGAGATATAGCACCCGTATATAACCACCATTTCGGTCTCTATCCATACGTATCCATCACCTTTGCCCTTATTGTGAATCTTACAGTTACTATTGCATACCTTAATTGCTATATCCATTCTATTGTCGTGGAACCATTTACCGTGCTTCATCCTTTTCTTCGTCGGTTCTGCCATTATTACAATATCCGCCAGGTTTTCTTCTGCGACTTTGTACATCAGGTCCATTGCCGCATTGCCCCTGTCTATGTTTCCTTGTAGGATTTTCAGTTTACCGTAGCCTTTTCTCCTTCCTTTTGCTCTCTGTTTTATTCATTGGTGTATGTGTTAATCGTGACTTATGGTAGGGCGTCGAGCCTGTTTCCTCTCGCTTGTTTCAGTAATTTCCTGAATTTTGGGCATTTAGTTGAGTCTGCCCGATGCCCCCTTCACGGCATGTTGAGCAGAATTGCTCATTTGCACAGTCTTTCGCTTGGTGGCCCGTCTGGTTGCAGTTAAGGCAGCATTTCGACCGGTCCTCTCCTTTACAGTCTTTTCTCCTGTGTCCGAATTCCAGGCACTTAAAGCATCTTGTCACCTCTATTCTTTCTCGGATCCTACATCCAATCCACCCTATCTTAATACGGCCTTTCTGAACCAATACGTTCCCTGCTGTTCGACTAGCGTGTACTGTGGCTATTTGATTGCCATCTCTACTGGGCCTCATGGATTCCACCCTAATCGTATATGCATCTCTACTCCCCACTGCGTCTTTGATCGTATTCTGCACCTCTTCCTTTGTTAGTGCTGCGTCTATGTCCAGGACGTGTATTGTAGTCTCATTATTTATGAGGCTTACTTTATTCTCGATCTTCCTATTAATAGCCTCTTTCAGAGCTCCAGCTTTTTGCTTATCTCCACTTACTTCCAGCAATAAATCTCCTCCAGTCGTTTTCTTAATGGTTTTAATCTGTATATCAACTGTATCGGCATCAACATTGTCCTTGACAATTTTAAGCAGGTCAGCGTAGCTGGTATTGCCACTCTTCACTATTATTCTTTCAGTTGTAGGTCTACGCTTTTCGGGTTTACTGGGCGCTTGTTTAGCTTTGCAAGAAATCAGCATAATATTGACCTGTTCCTTTGCGAAAATGTATTCACAAACCTTGCGCATATACTCTGGGTCCAAACCGTCTGCTACCATGAGGTTTAGCCTGCCCAACATCTGGCTTCTATAGGCATCTTTCAGCTCCTTTAGTACGTTATAGGCCTCCTGGACATCGTTTGGTCCATCATTATGTATCTGCAGTGGTAGTATGTATACTGTAGTACTCGTTTCTTCCATTTCTCTATTCCTTACTTTGGTCGCCGTGGTGCATGTTAGGAAATCTATTCGCCCTTCGTTCTCCTTCACCATATCGCTTAGTGCTGGAAATCTCATTGAAAGGCCCTGCAGGTACTTATTTGTGTCTGTTTCCGAGAGGTCCATCAGTATTGCAAAGTCTCCTTCAGCTCTAAAGATTTGCCACTCCCCTGCATCCCAGCACTTTGTTTTATTGCACTCATTCCGCCCTCTGGGCAGTTTTCCGGTTCTAGGAATTTCTCCCATCTACTTCCCAGATTCACCACTACCTGGCCCAGTTCCCTGACCACTCTCTTAATCTCTAGCTTGGTCTTTGTGCTCTCGTTTACCAATTTCCCTAGGTCATGCGATCTTCTTGTGAGTTTGTTTATCACCTTCGCCAGCTCGTCCACGCAACTGTTCCTTTGTCTAGTCAAATCCTCATCTTTTCCTTCACTGGTTCCAGGGCTTTCTATCCTCTTCCTCTTTGTTCTCTGGTTGTCTCCAGTGCCAGTAGATTCCACCTGGTTGTCCCCTTGTAATTTATATATAGGGCTTGTTCTAACATCTTCATCCTGCCATTGCTCGACCTGTGGGACGCCATCGGCTCTACATGGCGTCTGATATCTTTCATCCACTCTTCCAGGCGGGTTGCGGCCTGGAGCGGAAAAGCTTCTAAATCTTTCTGCGTTTGGCGGTGTTCTCTTCAGAGATCCCCTCCTAGCAAATATCTCTACCTCTTGTCTAATCCTGTCCGTTATGTTTACCTCCTTCTCTCCTCCTCTCAAATCAGTATCAGTATCGAGTCCTCGCTATGGAGCTCCTTCTGCCAAATACCAATTTTTTTTCCAGTTTCCGTTCGAATTTTTCCTTGCTCCTTGCCTGTTCATCATCGTTGGGTTGTCCGTCCTGTTTTGCATTTACATTAATATATTTTTCCATACCGTTTCCACGAGTAGCAGGGGACTCATTCGTCACTCGCAGCAGCGCCCCGCATTCACTACGAGAGGGCTTCTTGAAACCGGAGGTCGCCAGGTATCCGGAGTTCAGGCACGCTAACGACTAGGCTTCCCCCTAGCCACGCAGTCCTCGGCACGTGTCTGTGTCACCTTGACTTGAGTTGTCTGTGTCCGCGGGCCGGCCAGTGAAGGCAAGCCCCCTGGGGATCTGGGCATTCTGCCCTCCCCTAAGGCTAGGGTCGGAAGGGAACGCCTCTCAGTGTTCCCCATTTCAGCGTAGATACGCTGCCCTTACCGAGGCTATCTTCAGGACAAGTCCTGCCGATGGGGTCGCCACATCCCAACGCCCATCATTTACCTGTTACAAGAATTAATATGTATTTCATATTTTAAAAGTGATCCTCCCCCAGCATTCTTAAATAACAGACTATGTAATATAGCATACCTATTTTGTACTTATCAGAAAAGCAGACACTCTACTCGCTGTAGACGAACGCACGCACCGTAACAAATATAATAATACAAAGTAACTAGTAAGAAATGCACTAATAATGCAGCGCTTTTCTGAAAGCTCTTTTAATATGATAGTAACTAAAGCAGTAATTTATTAATGTTTCAGGTCATTTACAAAAGGAAAATTATCTACCATTTTTACAAATCATTTACAGTCCGTTAGTTCCATATGTTTCTAATTATGTTGTATACGAGCAAGTAAATTTAAGTCAAAAGCTAGCACATATAAAATGTGTTAAAGAAGAGTTATCTGATACGATCCAAGCGTTAGGTTTAACAATTCCATCAGTTATGGATTTAGCACGAGAAGCTAAAAGACGATGTGAAGAAATTACAGAAAATTGTGGTTATTGTGGCTTTTTAAAAGCATTACGCACATTTCTCCAGAACTACGCTGATCACTATAGGGTAGCGTTAAGGCAGATAGATCGAGGAAGGAAACATAACGAAGATTGGACCACATTCCAGCTTTGTTTATGTTTATTACAAAACACCGGGGAAGTGTTAATAAATTTACAAGCTTTAGAAAAAGACCTAACGCTGACAGTTCTAGATTTTAATAAATATGGAAATACTACAGATTTTAAATACTTGCTACTAAACGCTGCGGAACGGAAAGAGTATGAATCACTAATAAAATGTGTTAGTGAAGGCACTAAACTCTCGCTGTTGGATCACGGTATCACAGAATTTAATAAATTGTGTGTTGATATACATAATATAACCTATCAAGTAATTTTTTCCCCGATTTCTATACAATTAAGTACTGTAGCCTCATCAAAAACTTGGCTACAATTTACAGATTCCACGTATATGGCAGATTTGCCAGACTATAGTTTTTCCCCGCAGGAATACATCACACAAGTAAGTGTCAAATATGATCAATATAAAAACTAGATGTATGTAGATTTTTCTGGAAATTAGAGTATAACTTTAGTGCTATTTTTTATAGTTATAGTTTATAGTTACCGATAAATGGAATAAAATTTACTGCGCTGTAGAGGCTAGTCAATAAATTTAGTTTGAATTTAGACTGGGAAGAATGAAGTCTACACTAAATTGTACATTCAGCTAACATGAATTCAAAAACTGTTACGTCTCGAGTAGCTATGAACTGTTAAGCGCATGTCTTTGCCTAGTAGTTGTTAGTAGGAAATTTAAAAGCTTTATTTTGCTCATGATAATTTTTGCCAAGAATACTTATAAACAATAAATCATTAACGTAATATTATAATTTAATTATATCTAAGTGGACCAATAAAACTGGTATACATTACGTGTTTACTAAAAAAAGAATAGTTTAATGTTGAAAGTAAAGTATTGAAGAGTTAATAAATTCGTCCTGTAAAGCTATCCAGGCATACGCATAATATAAAGAAAGTAATTTATGTTTCATTTCATAGATTATATATAGATATCATAGATATATATATATTATATTTAATAGATTATCAAAAAAGTTATTAAAATAGAAACTTACGGTATAGGGAATATAACAGTAACTTTCCTTTATTTAGTCTGCGTCGTCGAAATATGCAATAATATACATGGTGTTCCGTTTAAATTTTGATAACTTTGATGTGTAACTTTCTTTTGTATATTTCAAAATAATTTTAGAACATGCTCCCAATACCTACACATGCTCCAACAAAAAGATTTTAAATATGTGTTACCGATTTTTGTATATCAACCCAGGCGAATGTGGTGTCCCACCCTGTATATTGACTATTTTGTCATCACATCTAAAGAGAGAAAATAGTGCCAATTTTCGAGCTTATTGACCAGTACTCCTTACTACCAAAATGTTCTATGTTTTGAATCATCCAGAATGCTGAATAAGACTAACATGCAGCAAACGGCTGCAGTGGACTGCTTCAATTTTCAAAGCAATAAATATATATTAATGCACTGGCGTTTCGTTGCTTACAGGAAAAACTTTTAAAGAACGCCCAATGAGGAAATGACCGGGAGTTAAAGGAATAGGGTCCTTGGGGTCAGAGCTGAGATAGGAGAGGGGTCGTGAATTCAATACAGCTTCAATCATAACTAATGTCGTATAAAAATCTTCAAAAACTAAGTTTGCGTTAGCTAAAATTCTTTTCAAATAATATTTTACACATTTCACACCACTTTCCCACATGCCACCTTCATGAGGTGACCGTGGAGTAATAAATTTCCAATCGATAGATTGATTGATCAAAAATGGTATAAACATATTTGAGGAGTCACTGTTATGCAATAAATTATAAAGTGAATCTAGCTTATTTTTTGCACTGCGAAAAGTTGTAGCATTATCACTAAAAATGCAGTGCAAAAAATAAGCTAGATTCACTTTATAATTAATAATAAGTTAATATAGTTAATATATTATAAGACGAAAATAATATCAAATAGACCCTAAAATTGGTGGTTTAAATTTGACTTGCATCAAATAACTTTATAAATACAGTAAGTATGTAACTATAACAATCCATAGCTGCCCGAAACCTAAAGACATGATCAAAAGGTTTACATTGTTTACTGTTCCTGTAAGATTTGTGCGCTCCGACAGCCCAAAAAGCGAGAAATATAGGGAATAACTCTGGAAATAATAACTCCTTTAATAAAACAAAAAATACAAAGTATTATTATTAGTACTGATATTTCCTTTGAATAAAAAATAATTTGTATAAATACAACACCTGGAAAATATTTATCGAAGTTGTATTACAATAAACAATATATTTCATTCAACTATAAAGACAATCCTTTTTTTGACACCGAAGTGTATTATTACATTATTAATATATTAATACACTTCAGTGTCAAAAATGTTGCCTATCCTAGGTCATTATAACATCTCGTTCGCATATATTTGTGAAGTTTACTTGTGTAGTCGAAGCCCCCGGTGGTCGCAACGGTTTGCGGTAGAGCCGCGATAGCCCTACAAGGTGGTTCGACTCCATCGGGACGGCATATTTTTATATAAAAATATGTTTAAATAATTGGCGTTTGGGAAAAATTGCATTAATGTATAAAGACAATCCAATTTAAAACAGGATGTACTTTTCTTACAGATTGGCCAGTATTTAATGACATTACCACAACATTTGGAACCATTTCTCTTCAGAGATAATCCATCCCTAAACTGCGCACTCAAAGCTGTTGATTCTGAATACGCTAGTGCCACTGATGTCGAAGGAGCATTAGCTGACGTATTTTTGAATATTGTTTCGCGAGGAACTTGTCAAACATATTCGGAACAAATTTTATCAATATATGAACTTAGCGCAGCCGCTAGCCGTCAGTTAGCACATGATATTGGTAAGGAATTTTCTTGACTATTAACAATCAAATACAGCAAAGTAAAATTTTCAAATGCTCGATCTCGAGCATAACTCCTAATCTTTATAATTATTATATAATTAATCAGAAGCCATGACTGTTATTCAAAAATGTTTCTATTGTGGGATATTTTCTTACATATATGTAACTTTAGGAAAACACTAAAAACACTAAATGTACGCTATTTTAATACAACAGTTTCAACGCAAATTACTTTACCTATATTACAATAGTCTAGTAATTTTCTTAAAGTCATAAATTAAATAAGGTATGATAGATTTTTGTTTTAGGAATATTATGCAAAATGCTGGGTAACAATTAATGAAATACATAACAAAATGAATAATAAATCTATATACATAGAAATATACTAATCTTTATATACGTGTTTATGTTGTAGGGTACTTGGGCAACGTACTTGAAGATCTAGGTCTAACTTTAACAGATACTCTCGAGCAACTGATTATACTTCTAAAACTCCCAGCAGATCAGTATCAAACTCAAAGTGGTGGCTGTTCCGCACGATATGTTGCAGCAATTAGACAAATGAGAAATATTCAATCTGCAGGTTAAATTATTATTCGTTCATATTGAGTATACAAATAATTGTTATTTATAAATTATTGTACCTGATTCCATATTAAATGTATGTAGGTATTGATTAAATTAAATATATATATATATTAAACTATTGTACTATCTCTACTTTTGTGCAAATTTTCATACAAACCTTTTATCGAAACTGGGGGGTTAAAAATACCAGGCGGGCAACATTGACAAAACAATGGATATAATAGTAGTATGATGTAAAACCACTGTTACAAAAGCAAGATGTAAATAAAACCCAATAACCTTTGGTTTTCTAAGAAAATCGATTCAGATTGTTTTTTTTAATGTGTGGTGGGTACTTAGTTACAGTGAATCCGTAAGCTATATTACTTGTCTGGCTATCACTCAACTCTTGCGGTGTAGTTTGGTGTGCGTAAGTTGTGTTTAAATGGCTTTGTGACAGCATCATATCGCCTTTTATGATGCCGCGCTGTTAATCACTTTGCTCCCAACAGCAAATGGCAAGTCGATCCGGGATTAAACTCTCTGAAAAAATGTCACCGTCTCTCCAGAGACTTGAAGCCCGGCACCTATCGTCCTCTCACAACGATAGTCAGCCACCTAACCACTGCGGCCATCGACCCCGAACTGACAGTGACGTGGATATTATCTACGGACCAAAGCTTCTATTTGGATTGTTCGCGTTTCATTAAAGCTTAAGTCAATACTAACGAGGATCAATAATTGAGAATTTTCATTTGTGATAATCGTAAATCGTTTGTAAAATTAATCTTGGTACACAGCTTCAAAGGCAGCGCATACGGTCCGTAGTTCGAATCTTGCAGATGACGCTCGTGGTACGTCTCGCTACATCAGCACCATTCGTTGTTGAGATACAACAGCGGGGAGGTAATGTAACAAAATCAAACAGCGAGAGCTGCAGTAGTAGTCTTGACAAGCAGTACAGCTTAGAAAGCCTGTAACAAATGTATTCACCACAAAGAAGTAGAGTAATCCAGCTCAATAATTTATTTTGTTGTGTAGTTTCAGTTAATGTAGTTCTCTAGAAATTGACGTTCCATTCCTTTTTTATATTTTAGCCAGCGCCATATGCTTTCTTGTCCACATAAAAAAAGTTAAAAATATTGCTTGGGCCATGCAGTTATATGTATATCTGTTGTCATAAAGTATTTATAATTGGCTATGAAATACAGTATTATTAAATTAACGGGAAAACTACTGTATTAGTATTATTGTAAATACAGTCTGAACTCCATATATCGGTTTGTTTTAGTTCCGTGAAATTTCTGCATAAAAATATTTCTCTATCGAAAAAAATTTCTATATATTGAACTTTTTAGACGTACAGTAAGCAATGATAATGGTTGGACAGTCCTGTCACAATATGATAACACCCAAGCCGCGCCGAAGATATCCGATGTATTAGATGCAATACTCCCTAACTTTCATTTAAGACCATACACCTACAGGTAAAATCGTAACGATAAGAGTTTCTACATTTCAGGGCGATTTAAATGCTATTTACACATGCAAATTTACGGTCTAATATAATGCACACAAGGTCACTAATCTTTATGTGACTATTTCAATATTTTTAATTTAATTTGTCTTACGCTGTTGAAATGCATATACCATTATGTGCAATAGAACTGGAAAATAGCGGCAACAGCAACACATTTCTAATTAGTAGAACTCTAAAACTATAACAGTTAAAAATGAGTTCTCGTATAAAAAAATCCTTAATTTGAATCGCTCTTTCCATATTTGATATTCGGATCCGGATTGATGTATGTATTTTACCATCATATTGGAATACCCCTACGAAACTATCAAAGTCACGCAAACGACATATAGATACTATACGATACCTACCTGTTTTCAATATTTTAATCATTCACTCAAGTAATCTTGATAAATAATACTTACTAAACTCGTAATTTATTCATTCTTATTTCTCCACGAGTCTAAAATTAAATCTTAATATTACGCTAATGATGTCTAGTTTATAATCATTCTTGATGACACTTGACTTATAATCTTTAATAAGAATTATAGAGGAAGCAGATAAATGAATTCTATTAGGATCTATTAGGATATATCAGAATAATTTGTTTAGTAATTTAATGTTGTATTAACAATCAAATTTCCTTCGAAGCATTACAGTCTTATACGCCGAATATTTAAACCAAATTTATTAATCCATGAATACCATAAACTGTAAAGTAGGGATTAGACCACAATAAATATAAGCTATTGTATGCAAAACAAATTACTGTTTAATATTATCCTAATAATTAAATCTTGCTTGATGATCTGCACTGTGATCTCTTAACTGGAACTCAGATTCCAAATATTGAAATACATAATCCTAAATTTTAAGAATTGTTAATTTCAATGAGGAGTGTTTTTGTAACGAATTCTCAAAAAGTTCTTATTTTCTTAATATAAACTTATGTATAATGATTAGCTAAACCAATTATGAGCACCGTTTGAATATGTTTTAATTACGTTATTACATTAAAGCCAAAGAGGGGGCGAAAAATAATTTTTATATTGCCTTATTCGTTCTCAATATAAAAGCCTCTCGTCTTGAGAGTATTTAGTTTGCTGTAATCGTCGTAAAAATGCCCGCAACAACAATAGAAACGCGAGCAAAAATAGTTACCCTTTGGGAGCGTGATTTGTCCTACAGGCAAGTTGCTGCAGAAGTTGGTGTATCGGTAAGTATATAATCTATTTTTATTGTTCTATATGAATTCTTTGAGTGCATTGCACAGATACTATTTTATTCTATTTTTTGTACTTTAGTGTATTGGTGTTGGTTCATTGATGTTCTGGCTTGATGACTTAGCGTAAAACGGTTATTTGACTAATAAATAGAAATTGAAAGTCAGTGATATCAACACCAAAAAAACTTGATTCTAGAGTTTTCAAATCAAATGTACCTTACGCACACACATTAAATATTAATTGAAAGATAAATAAATGTTAAGTTGATTGTAACTACATTTCACTCATCATTAGATAACGTTTAGTCCTTCTATTAACAAACAAAATATGCCAACGAGTAGGTATTCATTTGTTTTATGATATCCCTCGTTGGTCTAAATTTTTAGTAACCGTTACTTCTGTGGAACTCTATAAAACTGTATCTTTTCTTTTTTTTTCTCTAACTGTACTTCAACATAACGCTGGCGAACCGAAAACGAAGATGTAGCTCTACGAAATAAACCGAGGCCTGGACAACCACCCAAAATTAATCCAGAAGATGGTAATAGAATTTTGAACTACGTTCAACAAAATCCAGTCACCCATCATCCATTTTTTGTTTTTATTTATTTTTCCATAAGTAAACACTTTAATGAAAATTATCTGTATATAGCAGTGAAATAATTATATAAAAACCTATTTAACTCGAAAGATTTTTTTTCTTATACTTCATATAACGAACACGTATAAAAAGAAGATGTAGATGTTTCTCCGGTTGACTGTACTATTAAATTTATTAGATTCAAAAATTTAGTTGCTTAACCACTGATGACATTAAAAAAAGGTGTTTTATATTGTTATACCCTGGGAATTGAAAACACAATTTGTGGCATACCAAAAATGTGTGTTTCCAACTAAACTTCCTTCATATAATATATAATTTGTAATAATTTCTGATTAATTCTTTACGTACACAGAAAGAACTCTTTCGTATTCGGTAGTGATATATGAAAAAAGACAATACATGTATTTAAATCTGCTTTCAATATCACTATAAATTTCTATTATAACTTTTACTAAATACATATAACATTAATAATAATTCAATAATGATAGAATACATCAATACATATGATAATCTTATATTATTATTGTAACGTGACTACGACCCAAATATCAAATACGGAAAGAATGATTTTAATTAAGGTTCTTTTGTAAGAGAACTCTCCTCTAACTGCTACAGTTTTCCAGTTGTACCAATTAGAAGTGTGTTACTGTTGCCGATATTTGTCAACTCTATTGATACTGTAGAATCTAAAATATTTAAATAGTCACATGAATATTAGTGACCTTGTGTGCATTATATTATACCGTATTTGCATGCTAAATGGGTTTTAAATCACCCTGCAATGTAGAAACTTTTGTCGTTACGATTTTACCTGTATGTGTACGGCCTTGAGCGAAAGCGAAGAGTTATTGCAAGGGTATCAATAGCTTCGGTATTTCTCGTATTATTATACTGTGACAGGACTGTCCAACCTTTATCATTGCCTACTGTACATACATACAGTCGAATTTTTGGATCTTATCCGTTACGTCATGAGTAATGTCAGTACGAATCGACTCATATGTCATGTTGACGTTTCTCTCTAATATACGCTAAATGTCGGCGATGAATATTTTACGTATATCTGTGATTAGTTACGCTGTTAATGACTTAACGGACAAGATCCAAAAATTCGACTGTATGTTGTACTTATATACATATATGTATATGCAGACACATAAACAATACATACATATGTATAAGCTTTGTTGAAAAGACGACACAGTCGAGAAGTTCCTAAAAGAGCTGACGTACACATCATCGTATTTACATGTTTTTGCCCTTTTTTTATTGGTTCCTACAATTTCATAATTTTTTAAAACCGATTCCCGATTTTTTGTTATTGTTGACACTGTACTGGGTGGGACTCCAAATGTTTGCGCGATATCCTTTTTTCGTACTCCATTATCCTTATATCTTTTAATAATGTTACTTTTTCCGCAACAGTCAACGACTTTCTTTTTGACATAGCTAACGCTCTTATAAAATCTAAACAAATCGCGCTGTGCATACGCATCCTGCCGAGTAGGGGATTCCCGGTATTAAAGATTGTAGTTACACCCGAATTGCCTAACGGTTTTTCTGTTCTTAGTACTATGTATGTATGTACTATCGCGAGCACTTTAAACGACTCAAACTGCCATAAAACGTATCTATTGTAGGCTTTCCTTAGTTAAAGTAATATTCAGGTAAATATAACTGGGCAACTGTAATAAGCCGTATAGCCGCAGGCCGGAGGGTAGACACTATTTAAAAGAAATCTAAGCGAAAAAAAATATGAATATATTTGACATGAATATGATGTACTGAGCGAAGGTAGGCCGTACTCAAATTAATTGAATAAGAGAAAATGTCATCATTTTTCTCAGGGAAAATATTGATCTAACAATTATTGCAAAAATTATAAACTTACAGATTAGGACTCCTAATTATGGAAAGAATTTAATAATTTGAAGTGAAATATTTG
This sequence comes from Holotrichia oblita, assembly GCA_023690525.1. Lineage (NCBI taxonomy): Eukaryota > Metazoa > Arthropoda > Insecta > Coleoptera > Scarabaeidae > Holotrichia > Holotrichia oblita. The sequence goes on from CM043021.1 coordinate 47,810,119, forward strand.
GATATGTGGCTGGAATAAAATAGGTAATTAGGTTTACGTTTCGGCTTTTCTTTATTTAACCAAACTTACATTAAGCCTTCTTCAGAACTATAATATAAAAAGTAAAAGTATTGTAACCTTAGTTTATAATTTAAAGCATTTATCTTCTTTTTTTTATATAAATATATAAAAATATTACCTGTATTTTAATTGTTAGACAAGGAAATGGTATTAGAACCATTGTATTTGTAGAGTCAAAATAATTGTTCAATTTAGTTAAATGTCGTTATAAAATTGTAAATAGACAGAGACATTTTTACAGTTAAGACATACGAAGACAAATAATATATATATAAAATTGAAACGCGTATTGCAAAGCATAGAGCTACAAGGTTAAATTGAAAAAACCAAATAAACAAGCGAAAAACGAAGAAACGGATAAAAATCTATAGTTATGTGCATGGGGACACAATGAACAGGGCACGGACATTAAGTCATTAATAAGGGAGAGTATATTTTAGATAAATTAGCAACATCAGTACGGTCATTTATACTATTTTTGTTTCTTTTAATATGAATCATTTCTAAAATATTACGTTTATAGTAGTTTTCTTCTTTAGCTAAAATTTTTGTTTCATTAAAATCAAAATGATGATGGAATTGAGTTTCATGTTTTTTGAGAGCAGTTATATTATTTGAAGATTTATGACCTGAAATTCTTATTTTTTAAATATTGTTTGGTTTGTCCGATGTAAACACTATCACAATCTTTACAAGGAATGGAGTAGATTAAATTTGAATTTTTATGGAAAGGGGTTTTAGGTTTTAGTTTTGTGAAGCAAGATGCTAAAGTATATGTATTTTTGTATGCAACTTTAATTTGATAGTGGTTTAGGATAGATTTAATTTTTTCAGAAAGATTGCTAATATATGGTATTGTGAGATAGTGGTTTTTTTTTTTTTTTTTCTAGGACGTAATGGCCCTGTGAACCGCCCCTTATGAGATTTTATGTCGCCCCGGAATCATCTTTAGTGACATGCTTCGGGGTGATTGGGCTGTCTTTTCTTCTTCCTATAGCTCCCTACGTCTCCCTTCCCCAGTACTGGTACCAGGATTAGGAGTTCGGAAGATGTAGCTCATCTGCTTGTCGTGCTCACTGTTGTTCCTCTTTCTTTTTCATTATTTTTATAGTGGTTTTTGTTATCAGGTGTAGAATTATGTTTTCCTTCTTTTTCCCTTTTCGAGCAATTGTAAAATTTATGTAAACGCTGCTTAATAATTTTATTTATAAAATGTAAGGGGTATTTATTATTAATTAAAGTGGTTTTAATATTATTAAGTGTAGTTTTTCTATCATATGGACTTGTTAGTTGTATTCCGCGATCAACCAAAGCGATAACATTTCTTTTATGGCTTTGTGGTACGCCTGCATTATAATTTAAATATCTACCATTAGAGATAGGTTTGCTGTACCAGGTTGTTTCTAAAGAGTTGTTATGTCTTTTTATGGTAATATCCAAGAAATTAAGGCAATTATTATCTTCCATTTCCAAAGTAAACTGTATTTTGTGATTATAACTATTGAAAAGCTGTAAAGTTGAATTTATATTATTTAATGGTAGGATAAATAAACAGTCGTCCACATATCTTTTGTAAATTTTAATGCTATGATTTAGTTTGGTAATAACAGTTTCCTCTAGATCTTCTAGTACAAGTTGTGCAATGACACTAGAAATAGAGGCGCCCATAGCTAATCCATTAGTCTGTTTGTAAAAAGTATCTTCATATTGAAAGTATGTTCAGGTCAAGGTAATTTCAACAGCATGATTAAAGTCAAGTAGTGGTAGAAAAAAGAATTTAATATTATTTTATTAGTGTTTAGGCTATTAGGGTCAATGTTTTAATTGAAACAGGCGATAATAAATAACGTATAGAAATATTATGTGATTAACGTCTTTTTACAAGAAGTCTCAAATTAAACAAGTTATACTTCTAATAAAATATCTATTATTTTTGTGAAATTTTATTTAAAATGTCGATTTTAATTGAAATAATACTTATAATTTACTGACATTAACAATACAAAATTTGATGAAGATATATAGTTGTTTATAGATGCACGTTATGGTTATATAAAAGAAGATTAATGATAATATTTGTCGGTGTTTGTTTTGCCGGATTCTTAAGAACTTTAAACGTTTGTATAAATACGACAGTTATATTAATTTAATAAGAATTTAAAGCCAATAAGAGTTATGTCTTAGAACACTTTGTACTACTGAAATAATTTCAATATAATTTCTTAATCTAGAACTAACAGTCAAGCGTTAAGTACCTGCAAAATGTTTAATTTATAAAGACCAATCAGGTGCCGTGCAATACGTTTTTTTCAATTGTCTCGTCCAATGAAATTTTCCTAAATCAACTGATAATTATCTTATATTTCGCCCTATTAAAAAATAATATATATTCAGAAATAAATATTTCTTTAAATTGATATTTAATTTTAATCATTTCTTAATGTTTTGCAAACATTGTTTTTCCTTCATCAGATTTCCTATAAATACAATAGAAATATTATATATAAAAATATATTTTAAACTTGCACTGCGTATGAATGTTCTAGACATAATATCAAACAGAGCGAATTTCGTCAATAAATACGAATCATATTATAATCATGTAAGATGTATTACAATCATTATAGGATATATAACTTATTGCGAATCTTTCTACCTGCTTGTTATCGACCGCTAATTACAGTCGCCCAGTGCTACTTCTCAAATGTTTCGAGTAGCTGTATACGGCCATAACGCTTGAAGTTTGAGTCGTTTAAAATGCTCGCGATAGTACAGTGGCCGGCAGCCAAAATGTCATGTCCCTCGCAGTACGCTGTACAGTCTGTGTCCATTAGAACTTCGGGTGCAGTCGGTAAAAACAAGGTCATTGTATTATGTGAGAATAAATACACCGCTTCTTATCCAACCAGTACGCTCACGTTAAGCAGACTAGAGTATATTTGTATGATTTTATAAATGCAAGGAATGCAATGTATTAGAAAATACTATAATGAAAATGGTTAGTTGTTTATTCTCCTTTCATTTGCATGGTCGTAGGGACTTTTTATTAATTGAAATACTTCAAAATTACAGAACTCATCAGAAAATACTTGTGTTCA
>CM043021.1:47813776-47931085 GCA_023690525.1 Holotrichia oblita
AAAACGCGCATGTTTAAGTTACTAGGGACAACGTCAAAAATAGGTGAAGTATAAATAATGTCAACTAATTGAACTGACAAAACAACCTTTTACAAATAAATAGTTATTAATAAATGTGTCAAAAACTGCAATGAGATATGTTATATTAATTTTACCGAAAAAACTCTTTACTTTAAAGGAATGTGAAAATGTGCAATTGATATTATATGAAAGATTAAATCCTCGGTTTTTTAAATCAGATGCACCAATCTGCACTTGCTATATTTCAAGCACTTCGTCTTCACTGTCGTGCTTCAAAAATGGCGCGTGTTTTAACGACTATTCTTATTGTTGTAAAATACATTCTCGTATTGGGCATGATAATTATTATACCGGTGCAGATATATTTCTCTGTTATGCGAGAACGACTAACCAAGATGACAGACGTCAAAATAAGTAGTAAGTAAGTAGGTAAAACAAATAAGCTAAGCACCTTGCTTCCGTAAATTGACGTATCTGCATTCTAGGTACGGAGGCTAATTAAATCGTTAGAACTTATTCACCTTCCATTTTAGATATAGGAACACCTAATATAGATTAATAACAATCTTTTGTAAAATCGGAATATCTAAGAAAATATATACCGTTGCATTAAAAAAAAGCGACTTTCCGAATTTTGAAGTTTTTTGTAAGCAAGTGTTTTTAAACATCCTGTATAATATTGCAACTTCAAACTCTGTATAACTACACGATATCAGCTGTGTATATGAAAATTTCATTTGTCTCTCCTGATCCTACGTGACGTAATATCACTATAAAGTAAGATCGGTATCTGTCACTTTTTTATTTAATTGCGAATAATTCAAAAGGAATGGTATCATATTTAGGTATAGCATAGGATACATGACATATGTGTAAAATGTATCTTAGAAACTGAATTTAAATTTATAGCATGCTATTTAAAATATCGAAGTTGATGCCCACTTCCGGTTAACAGGAAATCAAATTCAATATTTTTATACAAAAATATTTTCACGTAATACTTCATACCTATTCAACCATATCCGACCACAAAATTTGGTTTCAAAATCCCGTTTCGTTTCTATAATACTTTTAATAGGCCGTTCTCACCAATAACGCCGTTTATCAGTTATTTGTTTTTACTTTAAAAGAGATCCTTGTTGGGACAGATTTCTTGTGAGATTTGGCCATCAATAAAAGTGTATGCCCCAATAAAATGAGTATTATTTTAATATTCAAATAAGTATGTTGTTATAATATGCATTAAAAATTGTTTCTAATAGAAGTCTGGAAGACCAACAATAACTGAAAGTACACCTTGTATATTATATATTTAGGAAAACTGACCATCACAGCTATAACAGTAGGGTTTAATGAAGTGGTGTATTCTACCGCTAGCAGGTAAATACACATATCGAGATTTAAAATTATAATTCCCAGGTTATATACACATTCGATCTGTAGGTATTGTATCCCCTGCGGCTTCTTTCTTGCAAGATGTCCGATGAATATAATACGCTAATTATTGATATGAATCCATCAGCAGGGGAGACATTACTTTAGAAAGAGACTGTACATATTACGCGATTTCGTCGTTTTTTGTGCACGATTAACCTGAAAATCGCATTTTCTTTAAATCAAAAACGACTTTCCGCAGAAAAAGATTATACCAGAGTGCTTCTTTACTAATATACCCTAAGTCAAAAATCAGTCGTTTTTGAGTTATTCATTTTTTTTCAAATATAGGACCAATTGCAACGATATGTTCAAAATTCTGAGTTTTGATGCAGAATTGTATGCCCGATACAAAAAACTCATAAAAAATATACCGTGCTATTTAAATTAAGAAAGTTGACGTCAACTTCCGGTAAACCGGAAGTGGGACAATGGCGCAAATAATTTTGCTAATGAGTCCAGATGATATCAGTTATAATTACAAGTTTTCAGAAATATTGAATTTCAAGAACATCAAAAAGTTCTAACGAACCAGGTCCGGTAAACCGGAAGTGGTACAATGGCGCAAATAATTTTGCTAATGAGTCCAGATATCAGTTATAATTACAAGTTTTCAGAAATATTGAATTTCAAGAACATCAAAAAGTTCTAACGAACCAGTTCCGTGAATGACCCCTGTATAATTTTCTAGAATTTCAACAACCCTTCAACGACCATGTTACACGATCATTGTCATTTGTGGCCCATCACAATCTAATACGTTTTCTTCAGATATATACGCATATAGTTAAATACATCGAAAATGGTAATTTAACATACTTTATGTGTTTCATTAATCACAAATACTTAGGTATTAAAATATCTGTTAAAAAGTTTAGTTTTGATCATGACACTTTAGTTATTTTAACAAAATCATTTGAGTTAATGTAAACAGAAAATCTATTTCATTCATCAAATAACTAATATTTTTCTTTATTTCAACAAAAAAATTTTAACCAAAAGAAGTTTTACGGTAACAGTAAATTTATGTGAAGTCAAAGACAAATATTGTTACATCAACGTGTTTGAAGTTAACAAAGTGATTTTGATTAATTCAACGCCTTTCTTTCTCTACGTGTAGTAAAGTAAGTATAAATTATAAAATAAATGTAAAAATAAATCTCAAAACAACAAAAACAATGTTTTTTTTTATTATTTATATTTTATCGGGGAAAATAAACTTAATGTCCAATACAAATTAAAAGCGAACCTTTGTTGAATCTAATGATAAGGTATATTCGGTTAATATTTCTCTGATGATCGAAATTTTAAATTGTTGCGGTTTTTTCCTCAACACTTTCACTGTCCCTTTTTGTTTTCCACTTGTCACAGTATGTTGCACGCAAAATACGGTTGACATTGTAACGAAGGCAGAAATTAGAATTACCGCGAAAATATTCTTCCAATAAGATTGCTTCTGAGAGTTTTTCTAATAACGTTCGCATTCTGCGCAAATGCATATTCTCTAGTACCTAAACTAGCACCATCGACCATTTTGATTAAGTTGTGAGCATGTTTCTTCAGATCAGTTTTTTTTTTGTGTGAGACGTAATTTTAGTTAACAATCAATTTACTTAATGAACCCGCAATTATTGAGTATACTAAAAGCATACCATGAAAGGGGAAGAAGATAGTATAAAAGATTATTGGATAAAATTTTGTTTTTTAATGTACAAGAGGCTGAGAAATACATCTCAGGAAGCGTCCTTTATTAATTTGGCCGGCGATACGTACCAATTCACGCAACATGACTTGATGCGTATTATAGGTATGTAAAACAAGTACAAGCAATTCTAATATTTATAAATTTACCATTTAGTTTGCCATAATCTATTTATTAGTCCTTGTTAACGTGGCATGTATTAGAATTTCTGCATCTCTACCTAGTTACTATTCAAGAAAGCGGCGCATAGGAAATAAAAATAAATAAATTCATTGTCATAAGTGTTTCAGCATCTGCTGTCATTAATAAGAAATGTGAACAAAATACGTACGTACTTAGAGGGAATACTAAAAAATCTATTTTTATAATTATCGATAATTTAATGCAAAACAATGATTTACAATACGCATCTGTTCATTACGCAAACTCCAATATTTTTCGATTTGATTCTAATTAACAACAATAACAAATGCTTACAAATGTGTGGCCGCCTGAGAGAAATATAACTGTAAAATCAAATATATTTTTGTAAAAGTATATAAAAAACACAAAGGAAATGTAAGCAATTCGAAATTATTAATCCATTGCTACATACAGGATGATTCGTGAGAATGGCCTATTAAAAGTATTATACAAACGGAATGGTATTTTAGAACAAAATTTTGTAGTTGGATATGGTTGAGTATGAACTATCACGTGAACATATTTTTGAATAAATATCACTTTCGGTTAACCGGAAGTGGGCATCAACTTCGATTTTTTAAATAGTATGCTATAAAATAAATTACAAATTCAGCTTTTATGATAAATTTTACACATATTTCATGTATTATAACATATGTGCATGAACCTACTACAGTAAAATCTCTTTTAACCGGCTTTCTAACAACCGGCACGCTCTATTAACCGGCATCAGCTGAGCGAATCACGAATGACTTTTTCCGGTTACGTTCGGGCCGTATCGGGCACTGGCAGACGTAAATAAACACTTCTCGCCAATCTCTTGGCAACCTATTGGTCTTTCCACGCTATTCTCTTTGTCGTTTAGTGTTCCTCAGTTCTACGTCTGATGCAATACTTAAAATACAGATTGTGCACAGTGCACTATCAGTGATTTGATTAGTTTTGATCGTGAACATCACTGATTAAACCTAATTCTATCTATTCTACCTATATTCTATTAACCGGCAAAATCGATTAACCGGAACGGCCGTGGTCCCGAACGTGCCGGTTGAAAGAGCTTTTACTGTATTAAATGTATATCTAGTACTTAACTTCATGAACAGATCACATTTATAAAAAGTAATGGTAGTAGTTTATGCCTTTATGTTATGTTTATTAATATTTAAGTAAAGAAATACAATAATAGAATATACAATATATTTTTCAAGTTAACTGTTAATGTACATAAGAAATATTTTTATAAATATTTGTATATGATATGCTGAAATAAGAATAGATTTTATTCACAATTCAAATGTTTCAATGTAACTTTCTTCGTATTTGTGGTCATAGTAGGAATGCCCCATTACTCGTGTTATGACTCTTATTATAGAAATATTAAACGAATCAACACACATAATTTATATATGTATATTTGGAATAATAATATATCTCAAATATACAATTCTATATTTCTTCAACAGAATCACTATCAGTATCGAGATTGAAACCACTGTCGCTACTATCATCATTTCCAACTGAAATAATAAAGAGCTCCATTACATCATCCATTAAGCCATCTAAATTGCACATTTTGTTTTCCTCTTTGATTACATGTTCTTCACATTTCATCCAATTCTCCGAGGTAACATTTGCAATAGCAAAAGTTCCTTCACTTCGGCTGATTTGAAGTTTTATTTTTTGAAGCAACTTCATTTTTTATTTGTGCCCAAACCAATCTAAGTACAATTTTGTTACTTTGTTTTGCCATTTCATCCACTGCATTTACATTGTAATGTTCCTTGTGACGATTTATTATTTCTAATAATTCTAATCGCACCATCAGAGGATTAAATGGTATTTGTTTTTGAAGTAGCCATTCCTGCATATCCGCTTTTCGTGTTGAATTTGTCAGTATTTTTTCTTTTTTTCTGCTATGATAGGATGCATTATCCATTAGAATGACACTATTCTCAGGTAATTTTTGTAAAATATTATTAAACCATCTCTCAAAAACATCTGCATCCATTTGATCGTGGTAATCAGCTGTTCTTCCCTCAAATGATGGTGGTGAAATTAGCCGTTTGGTTTTATATGCATGAATTATTCGGTAAACACTTGTTCTTGAAACACCTATTCGTATTATGGAATATAAATACACAGAACTTTATATATGCTTATTTAAGTATACTACCTAAAGTGTTTGATATTTGCAGTGCTATCTGTGTCCTTTCTTTTCTAGGACAACCACCAATAATTTTCTTATACATGTTTAATATAGCTTGCTTTTCCTGTACCGACCAATATCCACGCCCCAAGGTAGCACGCTTTTTTGGAGGCGATGTTGATAATCCACTGGTACCTACTACGCTGTGAATCATTATCACAAGCAAATAGTTAAAAAAGAATAATTTTATTGCTTGAATATCGTAGGAACACAAAAAAAATTGGAAAATACTTTACAAAAATAAAGTTGCACCGCTCAAATTTGTAACTTTTGACTTTTTGACTGCTCAGTCGAGAAATGTGAGATTTATTGACGTTTGAAGAAAATAATAGATTGTTGTATAGACACATCGAAAAAAATCATAATTAGAGCAGGCTATATGAATGGATTGTTACTTTAGCCACTTTCACATAATGACATTTATTCCTTGACATTTAATTTGAGGTTATAAACTTTGGTTATAAACTTTGGTTATAATAAAACATTTAAAATGTCAAATAATAAATGTCATTATGTGGTAGTGGCTAAAGCAACGATCGAAAACATTTACATAGCCTACACTAATTATGTTTTTTTTTCGATGGCACGTTATTAGGATTAAAAATGTCTCTTTTTTCGACGAGTACAATGTAAAATTGTAGGAGTCGAAATGACATTTTTAATCCGAATGGAACATGCTATTTTTTCTCCAACCGAAATCATGCATTGCGATAATAAAACGAAGTCTATTTTTTATTCAACCGAAATCATGCACTGTCATTTTTGTGTCAAGCTCAAACGTTTGTTGTCGAGGCGATAGCCGAGACAGCGCAAATTGGGCGAGACACGAAAAGTTTTCTACTCCGTGTGATGTATACTATTTTTTCTTCAAACGATTTTCGTCGAACTCGTGAGCTACGCATTTAAATATAGCATACGTTATTATCATTGCTTAAAAGTATGCATCTGTCAAACAACTAACAAAGTACTTCGTTTAAACTTTTATTTCTTTATAGTAATATTAAAATTACAATTATTAAGAGAACAATGTTGTACATTAAAGCCACTATTGTCCATTTCGTCAGTGTTGATAATCGTAGAAGTTGTTGCTTCGACTTTATTTGTAGTATTTATAGTAGATTTATTTATAGTAGATTTTGATTATTTCTGGTGGCATAGATTGAAGCATGATTGAAGTTCTTCTTCGCTCATTTTGCAAATATTTGACAGTTATGAAATAATCGTTCAGTCACTTTAAAGAGTTGTGATTGGTCGGTTACATTTTTACGATTTTTACGATTATCGCAACTGTGCAAGCAAGGAATTATAATATTATATTTATTATACCGTATATTAATAGAGTATTTATTGTGTTATTTACCTCAATGGAATTATATAATTTGATGTAACAATAAATAATTCAAGGATTTGTAAATTGTAACAAATTACTTTTTGCTTGTGTTATGTTTGTTGGCAGTACAAATACATTACATAACAACATGCGTTGTTATTTTCTGGTTGATATTAATTGTTACTGACAATCAAACAGAACAACACACTTTATGAAAATAAATTATATAATAAATAATATATATATATATAATTATATAATAAATAATAATAAATTACTTATAGATTTTTATATATTTTATTTCTAGCTATTTTTTTTTCTAGCTTAAATACAATGCGGCAATAAATTTTATTCTAAAAATCTAAAGAGAAATAGTCTACGGTAGGCGTATATAAAAATGACACCTTCCCTAAAACGGACATTTAGAAAAAAATCCAAAAACACGTAACTTTTATGTATTTATGTAGTTTACAGATAAAAAGAAAAAAAATAAATTCATAATATACAAAGAAGGAGGGGAGGGGGTTCGAAAAATCACATTTTTCGAGCCCCCTAACAACCTGCGTGCGCCACTGTTCTTTTTCGCCCTAAAATGTAGGGTTGCTAACAAGGAACAATCTCGTCTTTACCCGAACTCAATATTTCTTCTCATTTCCGAAATATTGCGAAAAATGTATTTCTGGGTGTACCTTTGAGCCCTCATTACACCCCCTAAAACCAAAAACGGGACGCAAAAAAAAATACGAGTCAAATATATTTAGGTATTCTGTGCCCCTACCAAATTTTATCAAAATTGAAGCTGATGCCTGTGCCTTTGCTTGTTGGTACCTATATTTGACGATGAGAAGTGAAGCAAATACCATATTTTACAACGTGAAGAAGAACTCAATTTAAAATATGTTAAGAAAATAACGAAACCATTGTACAATTAATAGAATAGACTAATTTAAGAGCAAATCAATTTTCAATAGTAGGTGAGGCTATTCCAGCAACACATTTATCAGCAACCGTACGGAAGAATAGCTCAATCTGAATCAAAATGCCGAGCACCAGCAAGTAAAATATTGTTGAACAACAGTAGTTTCAGAGCGCATAGCTCACGATGAACAATTTTGCGATCGTACAATAGGTATTTATTGATAAGGTTTTTCCTTCCTCCAAATTTGTTTGAAACGAATTATATCAATTTAACAGGAGTAGTTTTTGTTATGCGTGTGCGAGATATGTATAAGATTGGTGCAAGGGTTCGAAATTTTATGGCAGATTGGCGAAAGATGTGATAGGGAAGCATGTATCAAAATTTTTATTCCTATCTATTTCTTCTTACGAAGATTTATTTTTCAACAAGATAATTATTCAGGACATAACTCTTTTGTACTGACCAAATGACTTTGGGTTCATAAAACTAATGTTCTTAAATGATGCAGCGATATCCCAAATTTGCAGTTATTTTTTTTTAAATTAGAGATGTTTCACCTACGGCAGCAGCAGTTGTTAAATGTATTGAATTTCAAATTGATACATTAAAAGACAAGGTCCGATAAGAAATATGAAAAACGTTTCTTTGTAATACGGGTAATAGTTACATCTAATGGGATCTTACACTCATATTATTATTTTTTTAATAACGACAGCTTCTTGTTGACTTGGACATGCTTCCTTCATGTAAATAAATAGAAAGTACTATGATAAAAAATTTGATTGATTTTTTTCTGAACTTGTACTGTAATTTTGTAAAATTTATGATACCTACTACATTTGATACAGCACAGTTTCCTAAATAATTATAAATATATATAATTAAAAACAACAGCGCGTAGAGTGTTCGCGTGCATTTTTGGACCTTTGTAATGAAGACAAGGATGGTGTATTGAGTCGAATTGTTACTGGAGACGAAACTTGGGTTCATCATTATGAACCTGAGTCCAAACAAGACTCCATGCAGTGGCATAAAAAGGGCACAGCACCTCCCAAGAAATTTAAAGTGTCACAATCAGCTGGGAAACTCATGGCAACGGTATTTTGGGACTCGGAAGGAATATTGTTGATTGATTATAAAGATAAAGGTGTTTCTATAACCGGAGAATATTACGCTTCAATATTAGAGCGCTTAAAAGAAGCCATTAAAGAGAAAAGACGGGGAAAATTGACGAAAGGTGTGCTGCTTTTGCACGACAACGGGCCCGTCCACAAGAGCCGCGTGGCGTTAGCTGCCCTGCATAAGCTGGGCTTCGAAATTGTGAATCACCCACCCTACAGCCCAGACCTGGCCCCGAGTGATTATTACCTGTTTCCGAAAATGAAAAAAAAGCTGCGGGGTAAAACATTTACTGCCGATGATGAAGTCAAGGAGGCAGTTTCGGCGTATTTTGCAGATAAAGAGAAATCATTTTTTATGAGGGTATAAATAAATTAATTGAAAGATGTGAAAAATGTATCCGCCTTGCAGGTGAATATATTGAAAAAGAAAAATAATTTGGTTTTTTTATTTCCACCCCTTATCCTCCATTCCGCGAATATAAAAACGCTCCCTCGTACTGTATACTACATTAGTAACACATGTTATAAAGAGTATTAAGATATCGTTAATATGTCTGATAGAATGATATCACGAGACTCTTTAAGAGTATTGAATTATATAAAATGCATCCATGTCTTTGGCAAATAAAATCAAAAGAATATTTGGATAGAAATAAAAAAACAGAGGCATACGAGTTTTTTAATTAATTTTTTTGTTTAATCACATATGCACACGCCACTGCTGCTATAGTTAAATCAACGTCATTTTGCGAGAACGTATTCACTTTTTAGTAGACAGATCAAAACTATGAAGCATGTTTGTATGCCTGTATGCAATTTTAACGTATGTACGTTATTGAATACACGTTGTTGCGTGTACGTAGATGTTTTAAAACATAAGTATACGTTCGTGTGTAGCGGCCTAAAAGAAAGAACAGATTTCAAACATTTATTTCTTCCGAACTACAAAAGACAGAAACATGATTCCAACGTTCATGGAGAGAGAAAAGTTTACAATTGAAACAGCGCGGGGGTAGAAGTTCTAATGACGCATTGGCGCTGTTGTTTGTTGTTTGTCTGTAGCGAAATGGCACCACAAGAGAAATCATTTTGTGTGCTGGAATTAGCAAAACGAGAATCCATTGTTGCACTTCAACGAGTATTTCGCCGTCAATTTAATAAACAACCGCCGTGTCATAAGCAAATTTACGAGTGGCATCGAAAATTCGTAGAAGATGGTTGCATTTGCAAAAAGAAAAGCACAGGACGTCCTCGCATATCGGACGAGAATGTCGAGCGTGTTCATAGACTTTACGAAAGGACCCCAAAGAAACATGTTTCTATCTTTTGTAGTTTGGAAGAAATAAATGTTTGAAATTTGTTTTTCCTTTTTGAATAACCCTCTATTTCACCATTGCATGTAATGCTATTTACAATATGCCGAGTATCTGGGTTGTTCAACGTCTATATACCCTCGCGCGTCTATTTTTCCTTGTCAGAAGGTCTTCGCCTGTAGCACAACTTACACATCGAGTTATCGAGACTCTTACCCGCTTTCGCTCCTAAAGAAACCAGTTACATTAGTGGTGAAACATTGAGTTCAGTAGGTTTTGTATACACATTGAGGCAGCGAACGGTTCCCGTTCGACTTCAAATACACACACATAGCCATGTACACTGCTCGTCAGAAGTAATGTCTTCTAGAATATCCCTGTATTGCTCTGCCGTAAAACGCCCCGCAATTGGAACTATTTCCCCTGGTCCTGCGGCACACATCCATCCCCAAAAACCACAAGAAATTCTACCACTTCTTCGAATTGCCTGAATATTTTGAATATCATATCTAGAATTATTTCGCCGCCATAATATTTTTCTTGCCTCATGGGATGTCGTGAAAACTTTCTCGTCGGAAAAAAATAACATTTTGCCAACATCGATCAATGGTTCGGTGTGCAAAAGCTAAACGAGCAGTAGCATGTTCTAGACTTAATTCTATTTGTTGTGCGGGTGGTGGGCAATGAATACCACTTTTGTGCAATGACCGTGTTATGGTGGATTGCGAGCAATTTAATTGCAGTTGTTCTTTTATTAAAGTGGACGTGCAAACTGGATTTGCCGTAGTAAAATCAACAATCCTCTAATACATGTCTTCTTTCTGGCCGTGGTAATGTTTTCAGCGGTCTTTCATTTTCATTTAAATTGTCATATGTCGATATCCATCGTTGAACTTGCCCCATCTACAAACGAGGTAATAATAAATTTAAAAGCGATTTACACTTTTAAATACACATAAGAAATTTTAAAAAGAAGGACATCTTTGTTTGGATACGTAAAATTAACAACCATTGAAATAAATTATTGAGATTAAATATTACATTGTCAAATATACAATCTCTGGAAGTTTCCATTTGGAAAATTGAAAGCTTTGCAAAATTTTATTGTAATTCCAATAGCCTTGTATATGAAACATAGAATCTACTAATTGTTGTTAAAATATTTAATTATCTATTAATACTAAATATACCAGAATATATATATGTTTAATTAGAAAAATGCAACTTGTACTTACTGATAATCCAACTTCATTCGCTATTTCGCGCTTGGTCTTTCCTTGTTCTTTCATAGCAATAATCTTTCCTCTAGTTTCTAATAATGAATCTGGCTGATTTAATCTTCACGGCATATTCACATATGTATTTTAAATGATAGTAATGAAATCAGAATCACAACTAAAATATAATTCTATGACCACTTTTATTTTGCTTGATATTATACCCCCCTTTTCATATGGTCCATTTGTCATTTGAAACTTTGTAATTATAATGTCATTACCATGGATTATAGACAAACTAAATAGAAATCACCTCTGTAATCCTATAAATTCAATAGTTTTCTGGGTAATATTTATATTTTTAAATAAGCTTTATATAAGATGCAACACTTCATAAAATATTATTAATATATATATACTTAAATTCCTCGAACTAGACGAATAAATGGAAAAATGCACACTTGCATTATAAATACAAACATTTATTAAATTCATACGAATACAATAAATAGGTAATTTGACAAACATTATACTCCATTAGTTACAATTTGTGTGCATTATAATTTTTAACAAGAAAATATAAAGAGCGCTACCAATATTAAATAGATTTGAAATAGGAAAAGCATGAATGTTTAAATCATTAAATCTGCTAATAACTAGGGTGTTTACCTGCCCCAACCGTACATACCTAAACCGCTTCACGGAACGTTGTTTCTATATTCTTTGCTCCCTATGAGGAGACATTACTTTTAACGAGCAGTGTACATACGTATTTATGTACATATGTGATACAGAGAGGAGGCGCTGTATGCATGTCATAGGAGGTATGTATTTGAAAGAGATAAACACATTTCTCGCTCGCTTTTGTAAATTTCATTATGGAATTTTGTTTGGTTTTGAATATAAGAATTTTATTTTAGTTACAATTTTTATAGAGTTTTGTTTCAGTTCAATGTTATTGCATAGATACATCATTTGGAAAACTAGATAATCAAAAGCTACATGTACTAATTCCTAAAAGCAAACATGTACACATCCTTATGCTACTCCTGCCGCATTAATACGATTGAAAGTCTAAAACCCTTACGAATGTCTCTCCACTATCGTAACTTTGCTACGCCTGCAGATAATACGTACATGTAAAATACGCGTGCGCTAGTGTGTGTAATACGCACGGTACATAAACCTATAGGTTTGTTCCTACATGCATGCAAATCGATTGGTCATTAACCGGAGCAAGCGCAGTAGAAAATAAGCGTTCCGACAACGACAAATCGAAAATCCGTGACTATAGTACGTAGTTCCAACATAACAAAATGCGATTTGAGGATTGTCGGAGGACAGTCATAGCAGTTTGAGGATTTTCAACAATCCAAAGTCAAGTAAAAAAAGTTACTTCGTTCCAGCAAATTATTAATGCAATTTGATCTGAAACTGGTTGTTGATAGAACATGCGCAGTGCGATTTCCACATACTAATCCAAAATCGATCATAGATTTTAAGTAGGAACAAACCTTATAACTCCACCAATCTGTATATTTTTTTTACTTTTTTTTTTGTATTTTATTTCATTTTTTTTTAATTAACACCAATAAAATATTGTCATAGTAGTTAGTAAAATATAACAACTCTGAATTAAATATTTATCGGCCAAAAATAATATTAATTGTTGAAATCTGTCCACAAGCCCTCTCCTAAAAATGGCAACTAACAACTAACGAAAATACTGGAGAACAGCGACTTCGCAAATGTTTGTAAAATGTCCTTTTCTTTCGCGTCAGTAGAGTTTTTACATCAGTGAGTGCTATGTGACTACTTCCATGTAAATGTAGGTGACAGAAGTTAAAAAGTGAGCAACCGAAATATTTTTAGCTTACAATTTATTGACGTTATATTAATTGTTAGAATGAATACCTTAAATGAATATTAACGTTAAGTAGCTATATTATGCTTTTAATTTATAAATACTTTGAATTACATTGCAAATAGTTCGTTAAAATGTGCTCATTTGAAAATAATGGTGTTTTAGAGGGTAAAACGACATAGTTACTGTTCGGGCATTGCGACATACTATATTTGACCCAGATTGAACAATATACATGTATAATAAATATTTTTTACATTATGACTCTAGTTTAGTCTTGTCCAGCTATTATCATGAATCTTCTCCAAAAACTTCTCCGCATCACACTAACACTTGTAAGCACTAGATACTTATTTCGGCAGCGATGCTGCCATCTTCAGTAGTGGAACTACACTACAGTGTAATTCCAAGTTACAAGGTGTGGAGAAGTTTTTCGAGAAGATTCACCAAGAAGCCTCAGTTCCAGTCCAAGTTCCAGCTATTATCATGCTTTTATTGCAGAAGTATTAACGAAATATTTAACATATGTAATTTTATACCAACATAATCCTAAAATGACCCATTTGCATCTTATTCCTGTATTAGAAAGTTTTGTAGATTTAAATTAACTTCTAGAAATTTTTAGAGCACTATGCATTAGTTTAACGTGTAAGGATCACATTGAATACATTATATATTCATACATCACGTATTTACTATAGACAATCGTAAAAAAACGAAATGGCATGTCATTTTAAGCCAGTCTTCCCTATATCATTGATAACGAGATGGTGTTAGTGTCAAAAGCAAGAAACACACATAAATTATTCAGTAAAAATGGTGACGGTAGTTGCGGCTTCCCTATAAACCGACAATATCTTTAAATTATATAAAATGTCCATGTAAACTAAATGCTCGACAAATTTCTAGCAATGTTAGCTGTTCTTTGGACCAGCAGCACGTGCATCAGCGACGATAAATCACGATATGCTACTATCACAAGCAACGTTATCTAATATTTATATAATTTTATCAAAACTATTTATTGTTGTTGACATCATGTATATAGCCTTTACAATTTTTACAATTCCAGTTTTATATGCACACTGAATCGTTTTGTTTTAGAAATAGAATTAGTATGGGAAGATTTCGAAGACAATGGAAAAATAGTACAAGATCAGTACAGTCCAAGATACTACAGAAGGGAACCTAAACTTCCAGATTTTTTAAACAACCTATGCAAATTAACTCTCCAAGGTATACCGTTAAAAGTGATTTTCAAGCTGTTGGAAGCACGCTGTTTACGAATTTGCAAATTTTGTCAAAATCTGGGTACGCATGAATTAGCATATTTACCCGCCAAGTCCACGGATTTCTATGGATTGACTTGTGCTAATTGTGAAACTAATTACCCTGGAGTTTATATTACTTATCCAAAACTACAAATGGTAAGTCGTAGATACTGCATTGACAACTACACAGAGCCTACTTTAGCGGAAATATTGCGATTAGTTGAAAATATAAGAATATATGTATATACATGCATTTACAGATATTTCCAACCAATCACAAAAATTTTTAGTTGAAAATTATTAATTTCAACTATGTAATTATAAGAAAAAATTACGGACTGTATTAACCATTAGCTTGCTAAGTGCGCTCACCGATCCTGGCATATTTACATATGGCACGACTGCATACTAATTAGCAATTCAAGGTTGTTGTTCTTCGACCGTACGCTGACCGACCGCAAACCCGATAACGCTCGAAATATCTCCTGCATTGCATGTGGTAAGCCAATGTTTAGTCATGGATGCAACGAGTCCATTGATTGCGGAGTATATTCAATAGAGAAAATGCTGCAAGGTGATACTTGAAATGTATTATTTCTGCTATTGTATTAGGATATTCACTGCCGTTAAAAGACTATGCGAATGGTATTTCTTTGGTCTTGTAGAAAAGATCAGCACACTTAATCCTTTTTAGACCTTTTCACACTGTAAACCAATATCTTTCTTAACAACATTCTATATTACATAACGACGATAATAAAATCCCCAGATGTATAAAGAATCGTAATATATGTCCATTTTTGGTCCAGAAAAACAGGGTAAATTTGAAGTTATCAGTTTTATTTCTACAAATGGTTCATTACAGAAGATAAAAACACGGCATTTTTGCTAATGTTTTGCATCCGTAACTGTGTGCTTCTGATGAATAAAGACATAATCTACGAATATAGTTTTATTTAGACTGTTTTCTCAGTGTAGTCTGTTTAAATTCCACTAATAAACTTTTGAAAATTATAAGGGAAAAATAGTCATTGGTATCATTTTTTTTTTCTAAAAAGGCATTAGCAAGCAAACTAGAACACTTGCAAGCAAATTCCGCCAAAATATTCCGTAGAAACTTTTTGATTTTTTGAAAACACTTTAATGCAATATTATGAGGGTTTTCAGGTTTTGAACGCGTAACAGTAGTGTAATATATATCGCGTGTAGAAGGAAGAGTTTTGATTAGAAGTTTTTAGAGATGCAGTTATAAGGGATTTGAATTTGGAATTATTTTTGATTTGCTATTACTTTAGCAATAGAAATTACTTTAATTACAGAAGAATTGGTTAATATGGTGTTGCTACTGTCAAAAATGTCCACTATTAACTAATATAGTATATACATACTTCCCGATATCAAGAACACAAAAAAAAACAAGATATCAATTCGAAATAAAAAAGTTTATTATTATTTATTTATTTTTCTTCTCTTGGCGTAAGTACATGTATACATATATGCATGAATTTACGATCCACTCGTAGTATATGAATTTGTGATTTTACGAGAAAACAGAATTGCAGCATAAGTCCAAAATGGATTTACAAAACTCGATAACTCGATGTGTGTATAATGACGAATAATTTTAAGTTGAGTGTAGACCATTATTTTACTCAACAATTTAGCATATTTAGGGTGTTTTTATCAATGTGAGGATAAAACTTAACTTGCAGATAAAATTTTATTCGATAGATAGATAATTACAATGAAACGTTTATTGAGTGTTAAATGGAAGTTATCTGCAAGATAAAGCATTGTAGTTGCTAAATTTTATCTGCCAGTTAGCAATATCTGTCAGTTACTTAACAACAACACTTCTATCCTCACATTGATAAACCCACCCTTAGTGATACACTTAGATTTTTAATATTAAAAAATGGACAACATTGGAGCTTTTTTTCGACTTTAATCGTTTTTTTATCCGTAACTATGGGTTTTAGACCCAACTAATGTTATACCAAATTGTTTATAGTAATTAGCAGAATCCATTGTAATATTTTAATACCGAGTATCCCGGTTAAAAAATCATAAGTTTGGTTCGTTACTAACTGTTTCGATCACCTTGTATAAAGAAAATATTTTTAAAACTTAGTTATTGTAGCCCTCAACCGACCAATCGACATATTTCGAAAAAATAAGGACAATAAAAATCAGTGCAGCAAATGTTTTTTATTTGTTTGTTATATCAATGAATTCTTTGTTTTTTAGATAATTTCGTTGATAGGCATGGCAATTTATATTTATATTATTAGTAATTTGACACATATTAAATGTCAATTTCTTCCACTGAAGAAGTTATTTAACGAAAACATATTATTATATGTTATGGAATAAATTTGAATAATTATTCGTTGTTTTATTGACCTAGAAGTAGAAATAGATCAGGAATTAAAACATAAGTACATAAAAAGGTCAGAAAATATATATATTACCTATTTGTTTGTTAAATGTAAAAGTAGAAAACAAATGTTAACAGTAGCTACAGATTCTTTACATAAGGTAAATAGTGGAAGAAAGCAGACGGCTATCGAATTAAATGTTCAAATTGGCGGCCATCAGCCCCAATGCACTTTTGTATTCGCGCAGAAGAATCGTTATATTGATTTTAGGTGTACAATATCGACTTGTCCTCATTTTTTCGAAATATCTCGATTAATATTAATTTGAGGTCACATGTGGTTTACTATTTTTCTATTCACAACTTAATGCTCTTTTAGAATTTGATAAAAAAATACCATATGCTATTTGAAAAAAAAAGAGTTGACCTTGCTATAACCTTTGTATCTTTCTTTATAGTGACAACAGTAGCGCCATCGAATCAGTCCCTTCATATAATTAAACTTTTGTCTAATACTTTTTTTCATAACACTAATTGTTTCGAAGATATTACAGTGTTACACTTTAAACGGACCACCCTGTATGTAAATACTCAACTTCATAATTGTCTTCATTCATATCCATCATAGTTCTACATATAATTTGATAATTCATATATTCGACAAAAAAGAACATATCTCTATAAACCAGGACGATTTGTTCTCAAACCACTCAAATTATTATAACATGTGGACATACCTACAATCAACTAATCAATTCGTAATTTGTCAGAGTGTAAGCACTACGTAAGGCGAATTCGTATATAAATTGAAAGTGCTCCCAGCAAACATTAGTATGATGGCTGACTGCTGGTTTTGTTCCGGCACTAATGGTTCACTTCTGGATACGGCAGTCCAACGCCGGTCCTGTTGTATATTACCGACCAGTTGCCGACACAGGTTATACAAAAAGAACAGATGTCGGTCCATAGCCGGCACCCGGCACACAATCGGCAACCTGCCGCATTTGAATAGTCCGCGTCTCAAATGCTAACGCCGCATAGCAGTTCATTCCGTTACTTGTGCGACTTTTCTTGTCATTTTATTTTGAGTTTGTTTATGTTTGGTCATGTTTCGCTTACGTTATGTTTGCAGCACGCATTTGCTTCTTTTGCAGAAGTGATTCTTCTTGAAACGATGAACCATTTTACCGATGATGAGTAAGTACATTCACTATGATTTTATGTAACTACACAATATCTGTTCCGTTTGTATAATTCTTCTAATAAGTCATTCCGATCAATCACCCTGGGCGTAGATTGTTTCTTTTATAATAAAGAATTATTTTTTAAATGTTACTGACGGTAAACTATCGGCCGACCGGGAGAAAGCCGGTGGGACACATACGCGTCGGTCCACTGCCTGAGTACTACGTCGGCGCCGATAATGTGTTTTACGGCACGGCTACGTGCGGCCACCAAACGGCCTCAATCATTTTGTTTGCTGGGCTTATATTCTTCCACCTCCTAATTTTAAATTAAGCAAAATCGCTTTCATCTTAAAGTTTTGGCGGTATCGAAAAATTTGTTTCAAATTTAGCCAATAAGAATTGATTTCGCTTTTCGACAATCGCATTTCATCAATAGATGAATCCACCTTTAAAACAACATGCAGATGTAACCGCATGTTGCAATTCTGTCACTGTCAAGTATATTATGACAAGGTGTATAATTTATAGACGTATTTTTTGTTATTATCGTATTTAAATCAATACATATTTCCTTCTGAACTGTATTTCTGCAAAAAAATTCGACATATGTTTTTACAAAAACGAAACTTAGTAAATATTAAAATTACGCAGATGCTATGTTCTGATTAAGTATAGACAAATATAATAGGCACGAAGGTGTTTATTTTTATGTGTTTAATAGAAAATATGCATAACCGAAAACATTGTTTAAGTAGATACAGGGTTTCCACGGCCGAGCGGGACATAGGGAGAATACATAAAATCGGTTTTCGGTGAATATTATCTATACTTCATCGAAATTTAAGTGCCGCATATTGTAACTGGGCAAACAATGAACATTTCCACAATCATAGTACAAAAAAGTAAAAATAATAATTTTCTGGCTTTATTAAAATGACTTTCTTTGTACTATGATTGTGGAAATGTTCATTGTTTGCCCAGTTATAATATGCGGCACTTAAATTTTGATGAAGTATAGATAATATTCACAGAAAACCGATTTTATGTATTCTCCCTATGTCCCGCTCGGCTGTGGAAACCCTGTATATACCGTACGTATATATGTGTGTTGTAATAAATTCAAACGCAAAAATTAAAGAATATTCTTTATTTCACAAAAGCATACTTAAATAATTAATTACATAGAATTCACAAAAATTTAACAACGGGCTCGTAATAAATAAAACAATAGAAAGCATAAATAGAAATAAAATATATTAAAAAATAAATAAAGCAAAACGGAAAAAAAAACAATGTTTCAAAAGTAGGAATAAAGCATCTAGAAAGCGTTATTACAAAATGCGAAATAAAATATAAAAATAATACCACTACCAATAACACTACAAATATAAATACTACACACAAAATAAAACACAATACTTGAAATACAATAAATATAAGAAAATAACTGAAAATTAATGTTCTAAAGTCATAAAAAAATCTTTCGACTAAAATAATAATAAAAGAAAATAAAGAAATATACGCGAAAATAAAAAATAAAAAAGTCTTCTTATTAGAAATTAATAATGCGTCCAATGCCCATTTTTGTTTACAACTTCCTCTAACCGTCGATTCATCGACGCCACTAGATTTGAACAAGTTTCTGTTCCCCTGAAACTTTCCCAAATTTCAATGACGTGATTGTGGAGGTTCACCCTGTTACGAGGGATTGGATTTTCTAGTTGGTCCCACATTCTAACCATATTAGCCCATAAATTTTCAATAGGGTTAAGATCTGGCGATTTAGCTGGCCACTGGAAAACCCCTACTTCGTCCTCGTGTTCCTGGAACCAGTCCCTTACTACCCTCGCAGTGTGAACCGCTGAATTATCCTGTACCAAAACAATACGCTGAGGCGCAGGATATATCAGTCTCACACTTGGCAGAAGGATGTCTTCCAGGACGCGTAGGTATTCTTGCGCATTCATGCTGGTGTCTATTCGTGTTAGTTCTCCCGGTCCAGCGCTGGACATCCAACCCCAATAGGCTAGACTTATACGGTTACTTTGTCGTATTCTCACTACATTCTGTTCTTGGAACCTGGTGTTGTTGGGTCTCCATACACGTTTTCTGGTCTTGCGATGTTGAAAACCACTTTTTCATCACTAAATATAACAACGTCCCAATTCCGATCTAAATTTTCCCGGGCAAAGTTTAATCGCTCAGCAACATGACGTGGAAAAGTTTCACCTTCTTTGCTGGTTGTCGACAATGAATAGCCTGTTATAAAAAAATTTCTCATCTTTGCAGTGCAGTTTAAATTCAAATCTTCTGCCAATTTAAGCGAAGTTATGTAAGGATTTTGAGCGACATATTGCAATATTATAGCCCCAAACCAATTTTCCGTTTCGTGATCTATTCTTCAATGCCATTCTCATTTTCTGTTTGCCATCTCCGTAAATAACAAACAAAAGATATCTGTAAAAAATAATAAGTTTAATAAATGTAATTTTATAATCAAATGTAAATAAAAAGCAAAAGTGTACATATAGTCAATGTAGTGCATAGTATGTATAAATTCACTAGGTTGGGAATGTGGGTAGGTGGGTATTCAAAATTGTATGTATAAAGTTCAACACTTACCGATCTACCAAGTTTCTCGGCAATTTCTCCAAAGAACAAACTTTGCTTTTGCTCTTGTTTCTAAACTTGAAACGTCTCCCGGCTTCTTCACAAGAATTAGGTAAACTGAATTTACATCAGTAGAGTATAAGGCTTTTATACTGTTAAATATTCACATATTTTGGGTAACTAGGAAATGTAATTTTATATTACCCTCCTATTCTATAAACCCTTCTATCATAACCCCTTTTAATCTACCTAATACATGTAATTGCTTAATTGCAATATATCCGTCTTAGTTTAAATGTTTGCACAATAGTGCACAAATATTGCTTTACTTGATTCAAAGTTTGCCGTTTCTTGCTTTCATATTATTATCCGTAATTCAATCCTCAAACGAACCTATTATGAGAGAGATTCTGATTTCAATACAACAGAAAATTCAAAGAGTTCACGTCATGGTTTTCGTCAAAATAGGTTTAATCCCATACATACATTAGCATTACAAAAATTACTGTACAGTGAGCTTAACATAACGCTGTACATACTCCAACCGACGTTCTTATGGAGACCATTCAATAGATGTGCGTATTACAGGTGTATGGTATGTTACACGAAGTTACTAAATAATTTAAAATCGTACATTGCCAATTTAGTGAATGTTGTTATGGTTACTTACAGAAAAAAATATTTTTTGAGCACAGTGGATAATTTAAAATTGTAAATAAGAAAAACAAGCTAGTTTAACTTATTTTGTGTTTTAATTTATAATACCTTTAGTACATCTTAAATGTTTTTCAAAACACACCACATACATATCATACCTACATAATGACATTAAAATACATTTCTTCAAAAAATCTTAAATTAAAACTTTTACTAATTCTACGCAAGATGTTCAAAAATATTGCCGTTAACAGCCAAACAGTAGCCTAATCTATTATAAAATTCATTTAAAACGTTGCTTATTTGTTGAGGGGCAATTTCTCGAGAAGCCCCCTGAATTATATTTTTGAGCTTTTCAATGCTGCCTAGAGGAACATTGTTGTACACTAAAGATTTCACCCTTCCCCAGTAAAAGAAATCCAACGGATTTAAGTCTGGAGACCTTGGTGGCCAACTAGTTGGTCCCCTCTTCCGATCCATCGATTAGGAAATCTTTCACCTAAAATTTGGATAACATTTCTCGAATAATGAGGCGGTGCGCCATCGCATTGGTACCAGATTTACTCTAAATTTTGATCATTTATGCTGGAATAATTCTATTCCGTAGTAATTGACAATATTTTTCTGCATTTAGGTTACCATCGATAAAAAATGGGCCTATAATAGTATTATTAATGATTCCTACCCAAACATTTACTTTTTCAGGATATTGCGTTCTCGTTACGTTGTACAAATGTAAATTTTCCTTCAACCAGTACCTACAGTTTTGGCGATTAGATTCCCCGTGTTTAATAAATGTCGCCTCGTCAGTGAAGAGAATTCTTTTGAGAAAATCGTTGTCAGTATTTATTTTGTGAAATAAATTTTCGCAAAAGCGTATTCGTTCTTCATAATCATGTGGCCTTAATTCTTGATGCATTTGGAACTTAAATGACTTATACATATGCTTCTTCAAAATCTTTAAAACGGTCCCTTGGCTTATGCCCATTTCCGAAGCAATTTTTCTAGATGTTGCTTGTGGTGTTCCACATAACATTTAATTCCAAATCTTGTGTTATTACTCTTGGTCTTGTAGATCGTTTTTTATTGTGGATAGTATTGATACAACCAGAAGTTTTCAATTTATTAATTGCATTTGCTATCGTTGAATGACTAGGAATAAGTCTATTTGGATACTGGACACTAAACAAAGCTGCAACTTCGCGTAACGATGACCCTTCTAAATACCACGTATAAAATTGAATTTCTTCCTCTGTTGTGCACATTGTGAGTAATTAAAAGACTCTACAAACAAATTTAACGTTTTAATACTGACAGAAATTGCACAAATCAGCACAAATTATGTTTATGTAACTGACGTAACTATGGTTTTCAGAAAAAGTTAACTGTAATTAATTTAAAGCATGTACAGCGTTATTAAGGGGCTATTAGCAGTTGGTGGGAAATTTGAAATTGCGTTATTTTTACTTGCAATAATTTTTGTGAAGAATGATTATGAACAAGAAATTATTACTGGAATATTAACATTTAATTATAGATTGGTGGACGAATAGTAAGTGACAGAAATTACGTGTTTAATAAAAAAGAATTTATTTTTATTTTTTAAAGTAAAGTACTCCAAGAGTTATAAACTTATTCGTCCACTAAATATGAACGGGAATAAGCACGGTGTACATTATAAAAAGAAATATAATGCTAAATAAAAAAGAGTATTGCAAGAAACGTATTCGGTAGTAAAACAGATAACTGTAGACTTTCCAAAAGTTTGGCACCTTTCTAAAAGAGGGGCACATCATCGCCGCAATTACTGCTATTCGAATTTACTTTATATTCCTTTCTACATGCTTATACCCCTTTCACGACATGTCTCTATGTCACGATCTTGCTATCTCATTTTGTATATTGCTGTCTTTCATCTCGCAGTATGATCGACAACTGGTACTATTAGCTCCCTCTGTTATCCAATTTATTTGTAATGACAGCCGATGTTAGTATAGGATGTGCTCGCTAGGAGTGAAAATAGACCCTTAAGCTCACTGTATAATATGGATTCATTGGGCATCACCATTGGTTTCAATCAATCTCATCAAGATCCAGTTTTATTATTTTAATAGGAATAAAAAACGTCAACAAAACTTTCTTGACATTTCTAATTCTCATGACTCATGACATATTAATAGTTGTGATAAAATGTCAAAAAAAGTTGTAGAAATCCTAATTCATTTAATTAAATATAAACAGTTGTAGAAAAAATAGTGTACGATACACGTGTTAAAAATGCTATTTTTTGTATTTCACTCGTGAAATAAAAAAACTTTACTACGCAGGCGTAACTGCAAAATTGTGTTTTGGTTTTTTCAGAACTGACTATCAAATCATAAATCCCTAATTCTCTGTTTTGAATGCTTTTGTCATAAACGATCGGAATCATCCTAGATTAGTCCTAGCAGTTCTTGCTCTAAAGTAGCTTTGCTTTGGTTCGGAATTCAGAATGGTTCTAGAGTTGTTGCGCATCGCGCATTTACAGTTTAGCGTTTTGGTTATTTAAGAACGCGAACCGAATTTTTAGTCCGATGTTTTGGTTACTGACAGAATCGATTCAGAATGATTCTGGAACCATTCAAAAAATGTTCTTGCAATCCATGAGTATTTATTCTGAATTATTAGTTCGAAATTTCGTCATCGGTGCATGTGTTCAGAAATTCGAGTTATTTCGATACGTTCGTCATCAATGACATTGATATTTACGTTGTCTTTTTTCAAAGTTTGAGATTTTTTTCCGTTTGTATTTGATTTTTTTGCTTTTGTGAATTACTGTCCTGGGACCATAAAATTTATGGAAAATGAGTGGTATTCTAAGACAGAGACAGGATTTGAAAGATTTAGCGCAGAACATTCGCTATTGATATTTTGTTGGTTTGTATTTTAGTCTGTATCTAAAAGATGACAGTAACAGGCCCCAAAAATGTGTTTTTGAATTCAGGTGACATCTGGATGACATTTTGCACAGATTGACGTATCACTTGTCAGGTGTCATCATTGCGTTCATATCTGATGATATCATTATTTGATTATATTATTTGAGTTTTCTGTTGTAATCAGTTATAATTTTTAAGTTTGTAAGTGTTATAAATATGGTATTTGTGAATTGTGTACCAAATTAAAAAATTATTGATATGGACCTAAGACAGAGACGATTTGAAAGATTTAGCGCAGAACATTCGCTATTGATATTTTGTTGGTTTGTATTTTAGTCTATCTAAAAATTACCGAATATGGATATCCAAAATTAAAGTAATTTTTTTTATACACTGATTGTATTTCTATGTTTTTCATACATACTAACAATAAGTGCAAGAAACTTCTTCAACTAGCAGCCACCACAGATAAACAAGACACATTGAGTACATAAAAGTGCCATACGCCGAAAGCATTATTATAACTCTAAATTTATTTTAAAATTACCGCCTGAAATGTTGTTTCTATACTAAACCTGCAGTGGCGCTGTTATGGATAAATAATCCAAGTATATTAGATTCCCATCTAAATATACTCACTTATCTATGGACTGATCTGAGTGCTGTCATCGCTCCTGTCATCGTTCATCGACACGAGTGACAACTGCTGTTTAGTTACTAAGTTTAGATAAAATTCCCTATGTTATATTACTAGGCTGCTAAAAATAAAACTAAGTGTTTTGGTTATTAAGAATTCAGGATTAGTCTAGAATTACAATATTCTGCGCAGTTCTGTCACTAATCCTGACTTCTGAACCAAAACAAACCTACTATACATGTCTATGTTTGTGTATTTGAAGTCGAATGGGAAACCCCACTACGTGAATCTGTATATAGGTTTAGGTATCTCGCTAAAATTTTACTTGTGCGGCATGTTCACGCCTATCTAACCGCATGTTGCCGCCCACAAACTACCTCAACTCTATTGAATCAGCTGATCGAAAAAATTGCCTGGCAAGGGGCTGGCTCCCACGATCGGGGGAGGAGGGAAATTAGGCGTAAACGTGTAGGCAACCAACATTACTATTCTGTATTTTAATTTGCATAAGATGTAGTTGTATATTTTTATTTACAAAAATATCTTTATTTCTATTGACGGTTTATGATCGATTAACGAACAATTTTATGCCAGTATGTTTTATGTGCATATTAGCAAATAAAATCATAGGTATAACATTGTGCGGAAATCGATCACTAACCGTTCGTCAAAAAGAAAAACCCATTATATTTCCATACAACGACGTAAACATATGAGACTTGGACAAAAATGGATAAACGAATGAAATCGTGCATGCGCATTGCAATGTTTGCGGAAACTCTATATAAAAATAATTTCTTGTCGCTATCACCGCTGTTTTGACTTGCAACCCACTAAACAAACACCCCGTTCCGTCTCCTAGGAAGTCTCCCCCTCCCCCTCTTTCCTCCTCCCAAGCAAAATCGTTAGTATTGAGTTGAACATCTATTTTAAGTGATTTGTGTTGCCGCCTTTCCAGTTCGCTAAAATTTCACTATAAAGGTTAGTTCATTGCTATCCGTTCGTACGGTTTAGTTTGTACGTACATGCGTTGACCTACCAATTTTGAAGAGTTAACCTCACGTATTTAGAACAAAATAATTTGGAAAGCTGTAAAAAATGAATAATGGTGTTGTTTCATATTGCGATATATTGAAAATAGAACTATCAGGTATGATGATATCATATATGTAATACTTCTATATTGGGGGTCTCCTATACCAAACCATGCATGCAGTCTTCACCAACAAAGAGTGATGGAAGAGGGGGTTCCTTGTCTCTTACAACGTTCTAAGGTCTTTATACGCAGACGCGATGCGTTTGTTTGGAGGCAAATTTAATTGGAATAAGATTGTTCATTGTCATTATTGTAATATTAGGTATATTTTACAAATTATCTACATGTGATAATAAAACTACAATTCTCTTAAAAATTTTAACAAAAATATACAAAATTAGTGTCTAGACTAAACTATCGTATTGTTGCTCTACTAAAAGTACACAAATGTGGCCAAGTTGTGTATTTCAAGATTTTAACAAAAGTAACTTTATGAAAAAAACAGCTTTTGTTGAATCTGTATTATTTTGCAATCTTTATTTAACTTAATGTATTTAAATAATTGTTTTGCAGCGCATAACAGTGAAAAAAAACACGAACTTATTTTATTGCACATCTTCTATTGACCTACTAAATAGATTTAAACATTTTCTTTTACTATAGCAAGTGTTTGAATGTTTTGAATTTACAAATACCTAGTTCTAGCAATAAAAATTGAACGACAAGTTGTTGGTGAAACATATAAATGTGATAAAGTTATAACTATTGGACTGGGTAAAATAAAATACATATTTTTATCCCGTATCACATTTTGTTGGTTTTTAAATAAAATTAGGCGATTGTATTTTTGCCGAATATTTACATCTTTTGAAGAAATTAAACGAGCTTTCACTTTTGTTCCCACCAAGGATTCACGCGATTTCATTGGTGGACATGACGGGCATGCGTAAATAGACGCTAGAACGTTAGTTTGAAAGGACCGATGTAGACGATGTAGTTATCTCGCTTTGATGTCTGAATTTCTCCAGGACTACCCGCAATATATAGACACATAGAAAAAAATCATAATTAGAGTAGGCTATGTGAATGGCGTGTTACTTTAGCCACTTTCACATGACATTTATTCCTTGACATTTAATTTGAGGTTATAAACTTTGGTTACAATAAAATGTCAAATAATAATAGTTATTTACGAACCAAGTGCGTGAAATCATGAAATCATATTTAAAGCGCGAATGCGAGTGACACGAATTTAAATGTTTCACGCACGAAGTTTGCCAATATTTTTTGTACGAGAACTATAATAATAATACATATTGTTAAATACGTTATCGTTTATGACCATATATGATTCAGGTTAGGGATTTATGATTTCAAAATGTCACTGAATTAATCAAGTTCCACGCACTCGTGCTTAAAGTTTTTTACGCACGCAAATCGAATCGTGAAATGACAGGTTTGGATTTTTTACGAGAACAATAATAATACATGGATTGTTAACGTCACGAACTTTGTACAATATTTTTTGTACGAGAACAATGTTAAATGCGTTATGGTTTATGACACACTACTAATCTCTTGATATTAATTTAAAAAATTTGAGTTGGCAGTATTGATTATTTGAAGTGACATTTAATTTAAAATTATCAAATTCAAAATGGTAATTTATATAATATTTGTTGCTGTTCTGACATTATATACCTTTCCAAATATAACAATTTCTATTTCATTTCCTTTTATTTTCATAGAAAAACAACGCAGTATATTATTCAGGTTAGGGATTTATGATTTTAAAATGTCACTGAATTAATCAAGTTCCAGTAAGTACCAACTTTACTTTTACGCACTCGTGCTTAAAGTGACTTTTTACGCACGCAAATCGAATCGTGAAATGACAGGTTTTGATAGGCGAGTACAAAATAGTGTTTAAAAGCGGAGTGGTACGAGTGCTTTAAAAGCTAATTATGCACGAGTGTCATACGATATTTTTAGTATAAATGCAACAATAATTTTAATTAGAAGAAATCTAAAGCAACGATCAAAAACCTTTTGGCTGTCACATAGCCTACACCAATTATGTTTTTTTTCGATGGCACGTTAGAAGTATTACATATAAATATGGATGACATTTTCTTTTCTTATGATAAACCTAACCTCACTTGTTTCGTAAACGGACGAACGGAAACGGACAAAGTTCAACTTTATCCGTCAGCGGATAGACTGTGAAGCGCACAAAAATAACGGGCTGCGATTAGTCAACGGATCAACGCAAACGTACGAACGGAGAGCAATAAACTCGCCTTCCAACCATTTCTACCATTTATTTCACGTTTGACGTTTATTTTTATTGAGGTTAAGTTTTTACTGATGTTATAACTTATTCTAAAGTTACAAAATGGTGATAATTATCATTAATAAATTACACGAATTTGTAAAAGGTTTGTTTGCAGGACATTAGTGCATTTTCTGATGATAATTTTGATACAAAAATATGGGTCAACGAAATATTAAAATCACCAGAAGGACAAGAGAAAAAGGAGGTTAATTGATAATATGTTGTTTACATTTTAATTTTATATTATGCGAATTTTTAGACTTTTACAATGTCTTTGGTTATGAAATTACAACTCTATGTTCAACAAATAAATGCTGCTTTGGAGGAAGCCAGCCAGGAAGTCTTTATATCCTTACCAAAAATAATAAGGGATACTCAAAGTCTGCAGGAAGAAGGAAAGGCTCTGCAAGAAAAGATGGGTTGGGTTAAAGATCAAATAACTGATATTGAAAAAGATACTGGTGATTCTATGAAAATTATTGAAAATCTAGATTATATTAAGACTAAGCTCGAGTTGGCAAAACAAGGTTTACATGAAAGTGATAATTGGACGGTATTAGGTAAATACAACTAAGTAGTCATAAACTGTTTCTTGAAAGATATTCTTTTAGTGAATGAATTGGAAGAAATGTTTGATTCAAAGAATATAGAAAGTATTTGTGCAAAGCTTGTCAGTATGCAACAATCCTTAAAATTACTCGTGAACATTCATGATTATGAAGACAGAAAATTGCAATTGGAAGGATTGAAAAACAGATTGGAGGCTATCGTTAGTCCTTTGATTGTACAGGCATTTACTACAAACAATATAGGTAATATCAACTTACTTTTAATAATTTAATAAAGTAGTAGTAGTCCATCATATACCTACATTGATTATTCTGGAAATTGTGGAAAATTAACAATTAACTCCTTTGCATCATGTTGGCCAACCTTATATCGTTGATGCCAACAATAATTTTCATTCAATCTCACTTTTGAAACATATTGTTTTTCCCTTGGATGATAAGCATGACACCTGGTGAAGCTGTTTCTATTTCCTCGCTCACTTTATTTGTATAGCAACAGGCAAGTGAAAGCAGTAGGTGAAATTTTGTATTCTTATTTACTCATATTCTAATCACTGGTTTATGCTTAAAGTAACCATAACAATTATAAAACCTCTTATCTAGATTATTTGACATAGAGTTCTACCGGATACGCCGTTAGTGTGTCGGCGGAGTTTGGCTTGAAAACTAACAAAGATAGGAAAGTGAAACTTTCTATGCGTATGCCACAATGCTTATTGTAAAATTATTAATAAATTCCCGCAACCTGCTTCATTTTTATTAATTTAAATGGATTGCTATACTTTTTAGTTATTATTTCGATAGCCACTTAAATTACCTTTGCAATGATGTACAGTTATCTGCACTTCTGACAACTAGTTTAGCTCAAAGATTTTTTGAAAAATTTTACAGTTGTTGCATCTGACATTTTAAAGCGTAGGCCGAAGGTGGGTATCAATGTTTCGAGCTATTCGTTGAATATCAATTTGGGGACAAACACTTTATATGTTTCTAAATGGTACAGTAGTCCCTCGTTATTCGCGGAGGACAGGTTCCATGAAAAACTTTGCGAATATCGGGGTACAAAAAAAACGTAAAGTATACCCAGATAGCACATGGACGTCCAATGGACAACCGATGGATGTTCGCTACGGATATGCCGGATATCCATTTGAGGTCCGTCGTACATCCTATGGATATCCAATGGACGTCCATTTGTCAAAAACATGAATTTAAAACGGACATCCAAACGGACGTCCTATGGACATCTTATGGGCGCTTTATGGACACTTGTTACAAACATGCCTTTTATATGGATATCCCAGAGGATGTCTTATGGGCATCCATCCGTCATCCTTTGTTATCGCAGAGCATGTTATGGACACAAATATACCATTGTTGAAAACTAAAACGAGAAAATCTAACGTAACTGGACTGTCTTCCGTGTACCCAGACTATATTTGCAATAGGTATCCTTTGCAGTTAGTTAAAACGTGCAATCGAATACTTTAACTTTGAAATACTTTTAGCATTGTAACTTTATCGCGTACCTGTCATATGCTTACTGCATTGTAGTTCACTTTCAACTGAACTTGATTTAACTTTTGGTCTGTTGTACAAATGCTGTAGATTGAGTTTAGCTAAGCTGCACAGACGAACGTTTTCATCCTGTTAATAGCACATAAACATCAACGGCTGCAACTGTCACTTTTGGTTTGTGTTTTGATTTGACGTCTACATATTGGAATCGAAGCTGTACAATGTATTTGATAAAACGCTCATATACATGCATATATAACACAACATTATTATCTTGTTGTGTAATGGGATCATGTACTTTATCGTAAAAAACACAAAAATTGCTGAACAGCATGGCATTACAAGTCGGGTTTCCCAGCGGGCTGAAGCTAAAAGCCAATTAGAATTTTCAGAAAATAAATTTTTCGAAAAAGAACATGAGCTCAATTTATAAAAGAAAAGCATGAACTGGAACTTGAGCTCATGAAGAAGAAAAAAACAGCACATGAAATGAAATTAATGGAACAAGAGAGAATAAAATCATTCCATTTTTCAAATTGGTTTTCACGAGGACGACATTTATAAGATCTACCAGTTCTACATCTCTTCATTATCTGAATCGATAAATCTTTCCATATTTTGAACAACAATATTCTTTTTCAAAATGTAAAACACTACTATATAATAATAAATTATCATCAATCGTATCGTATCACAACACAAAAGTGACATTATCCGACAAATTTGATGGTTCAAGTTAAACCAGAGTTGGACTTCCGCGCAGGACTAAACTCGTTGTACAACTCAAGTTTGTCACTTTATGTTAAACAGAGAACTATGCGCGGGAATTTTAAAACATAGAAGTAAGAAAATTACAATTCCCATTGATTTTTTTTAATATTCAGTATAGGTACATATAGTAAGTAGAAATTGTTAAAATTTTAATATAAATACTTGGTACGCGCTGACAACTACTGTACCTAAACGTACGTGCAACGCATATATGTATATTAAATAATAACCTATAATATAATAATGTTTATATTGGTAAAAAAATAATCAAAGATCATTTCTATATGAAATTAAACGCAAATTTTAAAAATTTTGATTTATGTGCAGCCATTTTCGGTATAACAGAAATAAACGTAAGTGAAAAAAATGGAAACAAATTCTATTTTAGAAATTAAATTTACTTTTCTATCAAAGATTTATAAATCATGTACACTACTTATTAATATTTAGAGGGATAACCTTTTGCTGCAATCACACCTTGACATCTTCTCGGCATGGACTCCGCTAATGTCCTAAAGGTCTCTTCTGGTATGATTTTCCATATTTTTTCAAATATTTCATTAATGTTCTTAATATTTTCTTTGGCTGCTGCGGTTTTAACGATTGACCATAAATGTTCAATGGGATTCAAATCAGGGGAACACGATGGCCACTGAAGAACCGTCGCAGCATTCTGCGAAAACCTGTCTTTTACGGCCTTTGCAGAATGCTTAGGGTCATTATTGTGTTGAAACAGCCCAATGACTGGTAAATGCTCTTCCGCGAATGGAAGCATTATATTGTTAGGGATGTCTATATATTGATATCCATCCATTATACCGTTAATTCGATGTATGGGGCTCATATCTCGCCATGAAAAGCAACCCTATAGCATGATGCTTGCGCCTCAATTTAAAGTTGTTTGTGTGTATTTAGAATTAAATACTTGCCGCTTTGGACGCCATACTACACTTTTTCCGTCCAGAGAATATTGATTTTTGTTTCATCAGACCACAAAATATTTTTCCACTGATCGATCATCTAGTGGATATGAGCTTTTGCATATTCTAATCGTTTGATTAGATTTGCCTTTGATACAAGTGGCTTCTTTCTGGGTGATTGTCCATGCAGTCTTATTTTGTTTGGTTTTTTATATTAGATTATATACAAAAGCTCTGTGCACATTTGTTTTACTCAATTACACTGACACTGCAACCAACTCACTGGTATGCTGTCTTATTTTCGCTCTTCCCTTAAATTGTATACATATATGTGAAACCGCATGTATGATTCTAAGAATGTATTTATTATACTTTTTTTGAGAATGGTCGTGAGAATTGTGCCGGTTAGTAATTCACACAAGCGATAGAGTCAAATATTAGAGATTTATGGTTTTCAATTTACTAATCTAACAAGTGCCACCTATTTTGTGATTGCAGTAGGGTGCGCTAATTATATGTTCGTGGCTGTATATACAGTGGTGACGCGATAATCCGAATCTTGCTTTTCTGGATTTCTCGGTTTTCCGCACCTATTTTTTTGTTCATTGCGTATTCTGTAATCCGGATTTTTACTGTCTCGGAAATCCGGATTCGATATTCGAATTGCGTACGAGAAATTACGAAGTTTCTCTCAAACAAGTTCCAACATGCACAGTTGCATTCATTTATTCTTCTATAAACCAACACGTTCAGAAGTTTCAATGGCTACAACACGAAAGCATATAGCTTTAACAATTAAACAAAGGTATGATATACTTGAAAAGCTTAAAAGAGGACATTTGGGAAAAGATTTAGCAAAGAAATATAATGTTGGAACGTCAACAATTTCAGATGTTAAAAGAAATTCCGAAAAAATAAAAAGGTGTCTATAAATCAATTTTGAAATTATCTTTATCATTAATTTCCTTCCTTTTCATTGTCAGCTATGTTAACAGTTGTATCTCTGCATCGATTTAAAAAAAATTACGCAAGCCTGAATATCCGAAAATGGGATCAGAGTTATATGATTGGTTTTTAACGCAAAGGCAAAGGCATTCGGTTATAACTTCAGAGATTCTGATGGAAAAAGCGAAACACTATGATAATGATAAGAATTGGTATACATACATATGTAATACATACATATTGTTAGAGCATGCCTTGGTAATCCGGATTTTCTAGTAATCCGGATCGTTTGTTAGTAATATTTCTTCAGTCAGGTTCAGTGAATTATTCCAAACATGAAAGAACATAAACTATTTTGGGTATTTACTGATGTCAACATTGTTTTTGAGGTTAAGTGTTGAACGGAGCATGGAATATATTGCCCACAAAGAAGGCGGCTTCATACTCACTGAAAGTTGTTAAAACTAGGCGAACAAGACATTTTCGGAGTAGATTTTTATTTGCTTTTCACTGCACCTTTGGAGAACAGATTGTAAGCCCGTGCGTACTGAATTCGCGATTTCTCAGGAAGCAAATTATCGGTGGCTCTAATTGCTTGTTCTCTAATTTCTGGGGGTGTGGCGGTAAATTCTTCATTTTCTTGTTCAATTGCTTCCATTATCTTGCAAATTACGATTCACTTTTTTTAACTTACAAATGTAATAACTGCTTGCCAAAAGTCCAAAGTTGACGTTTTGTTCGGTCATCATAAGACTTGTGCACAAGTCGTGATTAAGAAAACTTCGGCTCGTGATTAATAAGGCGGAAACATCCGAATATGATTCAAACAATGTTTAATGATTTGTCGTATTTAAACTGATATTTAGCGTACCGATTGGCCGTGTAAAATGTGCTGTTTTAGAGGGAGTAGAAAACATATTTTATTAACTAAAATACTTTTTCTATTATGGGTAAATATCATGTGTATACATATGTTCCCTAAAAGTTATTTCTGAAATTGTGCAGATTGTGCACACATCTTTAGAAGGGATAATAAATTTACCTCTATTCTTATTTTTATTAAAACTGAACCAACTGCATCACAAATAAGATGCTCTTTACATATAGCACATAACACTTCTTAAAAAAAATTATAACAGAGCCACTTGGACTACATTTTCTATATGGATTTAAAGTCCATATGGTGTTTACATACTCATGGTCAAATACATCACTGTTACGCTGTTACATACACCTACATAATTAACAACGGGAGCTTGCAATCTTTGCCTTTTTGACGATACACATTATATTTCTATTCCATCTGCCAAACAGTTTGAAGTATCAAAAGTATTGATTTCATGTCTAATCAGTAATATTTTATAGGCACTTTCAGACTGTTTGGCGTTAGGATTATTATTGAAGCTCCCCTCCCCCCTCCTCCCCGACTTCGAATTGCAAAAAAAATATTTCTAAAAAATCCTGAGATATTTTAAAGGATAATAAGTATTTGTGCCCTTTACACTTTAGTGCATCATATAAATTAAATATATTCGTCAAGGATATTATCAATCCAAGGAAACCTGTCTTTCTATTGCTTTCTATAAGAAATATTGTTAAATATTAAATAAAAAATTGCTGTAGCCAGGCACCCATTGAATTCTGGCAAATTAAGTTCATTTAAAAACATTAAGGGGCTATTATCAGTTGTTGGTGGGAAATTTGAAATTGCGTTATTTTTACTTGCAATAATTTTTGTGAAGAATGATTATAAACAAGAAATTATTACTGGAATATTAACATTTAATTATAAATTGGTGGACGAATAGTAAGTGACAGCAATTACGTGTTTAATAAAAAAGAATTTTTTTTTTATTTTTTAAAGTAAAGTACTTCAAGAGTTATAAACTTATTCGTCCACTAAATATGAACGGGAATAAGCATGTTGTACATTATAAAAAGAAATATAATGCTAAATAAAAAAGAGTATTGCAAGAAACGTATTCGGTAGTAAAACAGATAACTGTAGACGTTCCAAAAGTTTGGCACCTTTCTAAAAGAGGGGCACATCATCGCCGCAATTACTGCTATTCGAATTTACTTCCTTTCTACGTGCTTATACATTTAACATGTCTCTATGTCACTATCTTGCTATCTCATTTTGTATATTGCTGTCTTTCATCTCGCAGTATGATCGACAACTGGTACTATTAGCTTGTTATCCAATTTATTTGTAATGACAGACGATGTTAGTATAGGATGTGCTCACTAGGAGTGAAAATAGACCCTTAATGCGTTGTACACACTGTCACTTAATAGTTGCACACTCATTCTGTTATTGTTGAAATATAATATGTGTTTGTTAGAAATCTTATCATTTAAATGTTTTAAGAACTCCCGTTTGATTTTTTCATTATTTACATCAGTGAATACGCCTTTGTCGCATAAAGTGCTTCGAGCTAACTTTATCATATGGTAAGGGTCCCCTTATCGTTAGTAATTGGATGTGAAAAATATGGCTTGAAATTGGAACCATATGTAAAAAGAGCACTCAATGTAGTGCACATACTTATATTAACAGGAGCTCCATCAAATGTAACAGAATACAGATGAGCTCCTGTCTCATATAATAGTTGAAAACATTTATTAAGCAAATTTGCCCTTTCATTACCTGTCAAACTTTTAATTAAAAATATCCCAGTGGAACCTTCCAGCCCTTACTAATGGCAGCAGCCATAAATACTAGGGCATTCTTTGCTAATATGGCATTATCATTGTCAGTGTGCGTTTCCGTACCTAAACTAACAGCACCATAAAATACATTATTGTCAAAAATTATTTGTTCTCGAATAGACATCTCATAAATGACAATATTGACAAACACGTCACCTATGGCAGTATGCAGAGAAATTGAAGTAAAAGTTTCTTTTGTGAACCCAGTCCATCAACCGCACAATACCACTTTCTTGTAGTTGATCGGTGAGGTAATAAATTACGAAATAGTTTTCGTATAGAGATTAGCCGGGCAGTTATCTAGGAATAGGTAGCCATCCAATGAGTACGAGTGAATAGAGCGTACATATGTGTTAATATTAAACAGACGAGTGCGGCGATCCCTTGAGCGCGTGACTAGCAACAACGCAAGTGATCGTTCTATCGCCGCACTCGTCTGTTTAATATCCACACATATGTACGCACTATTCACTCGTACTCATGGGATCGTTTCCTATTCCTAGATAATTGCCCGGCCAATCTGTATATGCATATGCCTTTGACGAGTAAAATTGCAATGTTAATGCAAAGCTTCTTAATTCTGGTGAGTATCTTGTTTTTAATTTTCTTGACAACAATTGTTTCACAGTCGCAGGAGTATTATTCTAAATATAAAACACATATCAATATTACTATCAACTTAGGTTGCCTCATGTGTATGTGTACAGGTTTAGAAAAAGTAGAGAAAGATAACGCAGCTAGTAGTGCGCAAGAATTCTTATCGCATTCGACACATTAAATCTACTGGCTATGGGTTTTTATACATATATGAAGCAAAAAAATTTGCACCACAACAGAATTACAGTGTGAATTAGGGCGATTACAGTAGGACGATTCAAATTTCGTTGAAATTATCAGAATTCAAGTTATTGTCTAAATAGTGTTTTCCACTGAGGGAACTCGTATTGCACTGACATTACTCTAGAGTAGCATTATATGACGTAATCACTGATTCTGCCCTCGCTCAGAGCTAGTGCAATAGGTGCAATATAGGTATGTCGCTAAAACTCGCGTTAGTGCTTTAATGCTTTGTTGGGATGAACTGCTTTAGCAAATCGCCTCCAGTTTTTAGTAGATTTTCTTTTGTTGCAGTCTAATTTGCTAGTTATCGCAGAAAAAATGAAAATCTTTATAAAAGTAAATAGTAATACGTACGAAGTAAAAGCAGATGAAGAATTACACCATAAACTATTAGATACAATGATTGTTTAATTATTATTCATTTCTGAAAATGGTCTTTTAGTGGACAAGATATTTTGTATAAAATACGCAAAAACGTATTTCATGGGTGATGATTATGAACAATTCGTATTATTGTCTGTATTTGAGAATAACATAAAGTAGTATGTTTCAAAATTTAACAGTAATTTGTACAATATTTTCGGCCAAACGATTACCCGATGAAATATTGATTGTATACTTTTATATACCCACTTCCCCACTGTATGCTTATCGAAAGTACAATAAGCCGAATAAATTTTGAGAGGTCCAGTTTTTCGCACTCAAGGTCAAATGCAGTGACGATATGTGAGCGTCACTACATTTCTACGTAAGCAGCACGAAATTTACCAGTGGAACACGTATAATTTTTGCTTGCAGCGAGTGCTGACCAATGGAACAGCCAACACCGAGTTGGTGCACTTTTAGTGCGCTCTAAATGTACTAGTGGAAAACGCTATAAATTAAGTTTATTATTTTTATATAAACGCTGATCTGTTATCATTTCTATTACTGTACTAGAAAGTTATGTGCAAATGGTTGCGAGAGTAACGGTTTGAGCAAACTGTAACCTTTTCTTCTATCTATAAATTATATGTAAAAGTCCTTACTGTGCACTAATATCAAATACTGTATTAGATATGCAATTTGCTTTATATTTCACCTATTCTCGTTGCCAACGTGAAATCATTACTCAATGATATAGCACTGTTTAGATAGTCACTAACAATTTATATTTCTTTGCAGAGCAATCTATATTCTACGCCAAAATATTTAGTTCAATTGACCGTCTTTCCCAGTTATCAAAATATTATCATAAATGCCAAAAAGACATCTTGGTTAAAAAATGGAGAAATCAGCTGGAAATAGAACAAGATGAAGCAATTACACAAGTTATTCATAATTACTTTGATGTCCTTTTATCTAATTGGCATACACAATGCAAATGGTTGAATCAAGTGTTTCCAAACAACTCAGCTAATAAATCTTTAATAGATATATATACAGATGCAATTGCAAGTTTTGATCCTAGTTTATCAGAATGTATAGACGCCGCTTTGAAGCAACAAACAGACAAATTAGGATACATACATGAAGTGAAAAACATAATTAAGCAGTTCAGTAATAATTTACTGAATACTATTAGTACTTCAGCTTTTGGTAAGTTTTATTAGTACTATAATAAAGATGCTTATTTACACGTGGCGTGGTTAATATCCGGATTAGAGATGCTATCGATACGAACAATTGTATCGTTTATCGAAGGTAAACGACAAAATAAACATCTAGAATTATTACTATCTACATATATAAATACCCACTAAGCAAAACGATGCTAGAGAAAGTTGCAGCCCTTTGCGAGTCGTTTAAAAAAGTTTAGATTTTATAATAGACCAATTTATATATGTACTTATGAGCGTTGTTTACACAAATTATCAAATAAATATACACGCCGATTAATATTCCGTTTTGAAAGTTGAGAGCTGGCAAGTTTTACTTTGAACTGAAACTACAGTGCACATGTCATGTTTTCGCTAATTTGTTAGTAATTTTGCCTAGTTTTTAATTTGTTGTCAAAAATGTATGTTTCCATTTAATATTTTCGAGAAAAACAATTCCCGAAAAATTTTTAACAGCGCCCTGTAGCATGCACGTTAATTATTAGGTTGGTTCCAATTTGTAAGCATTAGATTAGCGGAGTAATGCTGTTTTCAACGATACTACTAAAATTCGGTATTTAGCAAAATACAAAAAAGTTGTTCTATGTAAAATATGCAAAATTTTCAGTAGATTCCGATTTTCATATTTATGATAGACCTTAAGTTGGTAAATTTTGCGTAAAATAAGAGTTAAAATTGTTGGTGATCAATTACGTCCTCTAGCGGTCATCCAACGCTTTTCTAAATAATTCCCAGATGTTTCTCGGGGTCACTTTAGCCAGTACTATTTTTTTCCCAAAACTGTACTGTAAACCGTTCTTGAGATATGGCCGAGCGACATTCTTAGTTGGCCACCCGGTACATTTGAGTATCGTGTGGTAACAACCACCCTACTATCTAAGGGCCATTAACAGCTTTTTGTCATAAAATTCTTGTTATAGAAAAATCGTATTTTTTTGCTAACTAAATATCACCCAGTATATCTGATAGGGCCAAAATAGGTTTCAAAGCAACACAAATTAATGTCTTTTTTTTTTAATCCGTTTGACGCGAACTTCGTAACGTTTTCGTATATTACACAACCATGACATGGTTAAAACTCGAAAGCTTTCGTAGTAGAGAATCGGTCTGTGGAAGCCTTTCATATCATTTACCTGTTTTTTTTTTTTTTTTTCGGGAAAAATCCTTTATGGACTACGCGTACCCAGCTCTATGGTACGTCCGTGTGGGACTCACCATCGTGGCATACCCACTAAAAAACTCCCCAGGCTTTCGGATCTTGCCCTCTGGAATTACTTGCTGTATTACTTCGGAGGGTAGCCAAATA
Source organism: Holotrichia oblita (assembly GCA_023690525.1). NCBI lineage: Eukaryota > Metazoa > Arthropoda > Insecta > Coleoptera > Scarabaeidae > Holotrichia > Holotrichia oblita. The sequence goes on from CM043021.1 coordinate 47,853,294, forward strand.
ACGATGTTTGAGCCTACTCCCTTTGTTGTTCAGCCATCTCTTGTTCTGCTCTATCGTCTCTGTCTTTTCGGTCTAAGATGTGCCTCGTCCAATTCTCCACCGCTCCCCAGGCTTCTTTGCTTCCTAACATGCGGTCTATAATATTCCCTGGCGACACAGGGCCAATGGCATTCTCTAATAACTGCCTATCCGGGATCCACTTACGGCACTCAAAACATGTGTGTTCAGCCGTGTCTACGGCATTACAGTACCAGCACTCCTGTCTCAGCCAAAATCAATATAAATATGCTTGGAAGTGTCCATGCCCCGTCAGGAATTGCGTCACATGATATCCAACCTGCCCGTGCTTTCTACTTGCCCAGGGCTTCAGGTCTTTTATTAGGCGTTTGGTCCATACGGCTCTTCCAGTATTTCTTGTCCACTCATCCTGCCACTCGTCCATCTTAGATGTCCTCTCCGTTCTACATGCAGCACCCTCAAGTTCTACTTCAGCTCTCCTCTGCACCAGGAGATAAATGGGTGGTATTCTTGCGACTACTAGTAGTGCCTCAGTGGACACTGTTCTGTAGGCTCTACCAATGCAGATGGCGATCTTCCTCTGTACAGTCAGTAGCTTCCTTCGGTGTACCTCCCTTCGCATAGCCTCCCTCCAAATGGACGCCGCGTATAGTATGGCCGACAGTATCGTAGCACACAGCAGCCCCCTGCTGCCTTCGCTGGGGCCTCCAGATCTTGGCATCAGTCGGTACAGCGTACCCAAGATGTCGTGTGCCTTATCCGCAGTCTGTGTTAAATGTGCCGTCCATCTAAGATTTCTCTGCAACAGGACACCGAGATATCTCAGGCTTTCTTGGCTTTGTATTACCGAATCCCGCACTTTAATGGTCACCTGTTTAACATTCCTTCCAGCGGTCAGGAGGACTGCCTCGGTTTTGTGGGTAGCAAGTTTCAAGTGCTTCCTTTCCAGCCACTTAACAACACTATCCAGGGTCTGGTTCGCCAGCTCTTCCAATGTCTCCGTCTTTCTTGCTGTCACAACCACAGCCAGGTCATCCGCATATCCAATCAGGTGCACTCCGGTTGGTACCGGTAGTTTGAGCAGGCTATCGTAGTATAAGTTCCATAAGAAGGGACCCAATACAGACCCCTGTGGTACTCCGCACGTGACTTGGATTTCGCTCCATTCTCCAACTAGTAATGTTCTGCCTTCTAGGTAGCTATCCACCATATTGTACAGGTATGGCGAAAATTTCCTTTTCTTCAGTTCCTATAGAATTATCTCCCATGGAGCGGAGTTAAATGCATTCTGAACGTCAATCGTAATAAGTGCACACAGCTGCCTTGAACTGTACGGTCCACTGTGCGTCTCTTGCGCAATCTCCTGACTCTCCTGAGTGCTGTGGTCGTCGACCTCCCTTCTCTAAATCCATGTTGGTCTTGGGACAGTCCTCCTTTTCTCTCTAATTCCGTTTTCAATCTCAGGAGTACAAGTTGCTCCAGCAGTTTCCCTAGGGCGTTTAGCACACACAGGGGGCAGTACGATCCACCCTGTTGCCCTATCTTATTGCTCTTCGGAATCAGTACCAGCCTGGCCGTTTTCCATATGTTTGGAAACCTTCCACTTATCAGGATCCCGTTCATAGTTTCTAAGCATTCTTCCGTGTGTTCCCGTACAACTGCCGCAATAACTTCCGATGGAAGACCGTCAGTCCCCGGAGCCTTTTTTGGTTTCAATTTACTGACTGCCTCAAAGATCTCTTCTTTAGTGAATAGTGGAATATTCTTTTGGTTCACGTGCTCTCTATTACTTGTTCTCGTTGGGTGGTTGGGCAAAAGGGTCTTGGCGATAGCTACCTGTTCCTCATCGGCCATTTTAACTATTGGCAGAGAATTAAACTTCTTGCGCACGATCTGGTAGCCCTTGCCCCAAACGTCAGCATCGACCTCTTCAATTAGGTTATTCCACGCGTCTCTTTTAGCTTTTTGTATGGCCTTTTTTAGCAGCGCTCTGTTCGTCGTATATTCCTCATGGGATTCCCTTTTCTTGATGTCATCCACACTCTTGTTACATCTGACCATAATCCTCTTGCTTTTTAAGCAGTTCCTTCGCCTTTCTGCTACTTCCTCGTTCCACCAGTATACGGGCCTCCTAGCGCTAGGTCTTTTTTTGCGAAAGGTGTTGTTGCAGGCCGTTGTTATGTAATTTGTCAGGTCCTCTGCGTTCATAAGTGCCCGTGCGTTGGTCTTGATAAGCTTGCCGACTTCCACTACCATGTTGTTCATGTGCTCTGGTTTTATTCTCCATCCACCGTTTCGTGCTCGGCTTTCACCTTGCTCCGGTTTGTGTAAAGTACACTCGAAAAGTATGTGCTGATGGCAACTCAGACTTTCCTCTTCTAGTATCTTCCAGGCAGTAATATGTTGTACTATACCACTTGTGCTGAATGTTATATCTATATTTGAACGGCTCTCCCCTCTGATGAAAGTTGGGGCATTTCCTTGGTTATGTACGACCAGGTTCCCCTCGAGTATCCACTCGCCAAGAAGCTCCCCCCTTTTGTCTTCCCTCGTTGTTCCCCATATAGGAGACTTGGCGTTGAAGTCTCCTCCTACTACTATTTCCTTTTTATGCTGCTTCATATTCCAGGGACCACAAGAAATCATTAAACAAGGTCAGGTCGATATTTGAGATATAGCACCCGTATATAACCACCATTTCGGTCTCTATCCATACGTATCCATCACCTTTGCCCTTATTGTGAATCTTACAGTTACTATTGCATACCTTAATTGCTATATCCATTCTATTGTCGTGGAACCATTTACTGTGCTTCATCCTTTTCTTCGTCGGTTCTGCCATTATTACAATATCCGCCAGGTTTTCTTCTACGACTTTGTACATCAGGTCCATTGCCGCATTGCCCCTGTCTATGTTTCCTTGTAGGATTTTCAGTTTACCGTAGCCTTTTCTCCTTCCTTTTGCTCTCTGTTTTATTCATTGGTGTATGTGTTAATCGTGACTTATGGTAGGGCGTCGAGCCTGTTTCCTCTCGCTTGTTTCAGTAATTTCCTGAATTTTGGGCATTTAGTTGAGTCTGCCCGATGCCCCCCTTCACGGCATGTTGAGCAGAATTGCTCATTTGCACAGTTTTTCGCTTGGTGGCCCGTCTGGTTGCAGTTAAGGCAGCATTTCGACCGGTCCTCTCCTTTACAGTCTTTTCTCCTGTGTCCGAATTCCAGGCACTTAAAGCATCTTGTCGCCTCTATTCTTTCTCGGATCCTACATCCAATCCACCCTATCTTAATACGGCCTTTCTGAACCAATACGTTCCCTGCTGTTCGACTAGCGTGTACTGTGGCTATTTGATTGCCATCTCTACTGGGCCTCATGGATTCCACCCTAATCGTATATGCATCTCTACTCCCCACTGCGTCTTTGATCGTATTCTGCACCTCTTCCTTTGTTAGTGCTGCGTCTATGTCCAGGACGTGTATTGTAGTCTCATTATTTATGAGGCTTACTTTATTCTCGATCTTCCTATTAATAGCCTCTTTCAGAGCTCCAGCTTTTTGCTTATCTCCACTTACTTCCAGCAATAAATCTCCTCCAGTCGTTTTCTTAATGGTCTTAATCTGTATATCAACTGTATCGGCATCAACATTGTCCTTGACAGTTTTAAGCAGGTCAGCGTAGCTGGTATTGCCACTCTTCACTATTATTCTTTCAGTTGTAGGTCTACGTTTTTCGGGTTTACTGGGCGCTTGTTTAGCTTTGCAAGAAATCAGCATAATATTGACCTGTTCCTTTGCGAAAATGTATTCACAAACCTTGCGCATATACTCTGGGTCCAAACCGTCTGCTACCATGAGGTTTAGCCTGCCCAACATCTGGCTTCTATAGGCATCTTTCAGCTCCTTTAGTACGTTATAGGCCTCCTGGACATCGTTTGGTCCATCATTATGTATCTGCAGTGGTAGTATGTATACTGTAGTACTCGTTTCTTCCATTTCTCTATTCCTTACTTTGGTCGCCGTGGTGCATGTTAGGAAATCTATTCGCCCTTCGTTCTCCTTCACCATATCGCTTAGTGCTGGAAATCTCATTGAAAGGCCCTGCAGGTACTTATTTGTGTCTGTTTCCGAGAGGTCCATCAGTATTGCAAAGTCTCCTTCAGCTCTAAAGATTTGCCACTCCCCTGCATCCCAGCACTTTGTTTTATTGCACTCATTCCGCCCTCTGGGCAGTTTTCCGGTTCTAGGAATTTCTCCCATCTACTTCCCAGATTCACCACTACCTGGCCCAGTTCCCTGACCACTCTCTTAATCTCTAGCTTGGTCTTTGTGCTCTCGTTTACCAATTTCCCTAGCTCATGCGATCTTCTTGTGAGTTTGTTTATCACCTTCGCCAGCTCGTCCACGCAACTGTTCCTTTGTCTAGTCAAATCCTCATCTTTTCCTTCACTGGTTCCAGGGCTTTCTATCCTCTTCCTCTTTGTTCTCTGGTTGTCTCCAGTGCCAGTAGATTCCACCTGGTTGTCCCCTTGTAATTTATATATAGGGCTTGTTCTAACATCTTCATCCTGCCATTGCTCGACCTGTGGGACGCCATCGGCTCTACATGGCGTCTGATATCTTTCATCCACTCTTCCAGGCGGGTTGCGGCCTGGAGCGGAAAAGCTTCTCAATCTTTCTGCGTTTGGCGGTGTTCTCTTCAGAGATCCCCTCCTAGCAAATATCTCTACCTCTTGTCTAATCCTGTCCGTTATGTTTACCTCCTTCTCTCCTCCTCTCAAATCAGTATCAGTATCGAGTCCTCGCTATGGAGCTCCTTCTGCCAAATAACAATTCTTCTTCCAGTTTCCGTTCGAATTTTTCCTTGCTCCTTGCCTGTTCATCATCGTTGGGTTGTCCGTCCTGTTTTGCATTTACATTAATATATTTTTCCATACCGTTTCCACGAGTAGCAGGGGACTCATTCGTCACTCGCAGCAGCGCCCCGCATTCACTACGAGAGGGCTTCTTGAAACCGGAGGTGGCCAGGTATCCGGAGTTCAGGCACGCTAACGACTAGGCTTCCCCCTAGCCACGCAGTCCTCGGCACGTGTCTGTGTCACCTTGACTTGAGTTGCGGCGTGTCTGTGTCCGCGGGCCGGCCAGTGAAGGCAAGCCCCCTGGGGATCTGGGCATTCTGCCCTCCCCTAAGGCTAGGGTCGGAAGGGAACGCCTCTCAGTGTTCCCCATTTCAGCGTAGATACGCTGCCCTTACCGAGGCTATCTTCAGGACAAGTCCTGCCGATGGGGTCGCCACATCCCAACGCCCATCATTTACCTGTTACAAGAATTAATATGTATTTCATATTTTAAAAGTGATCCTCCCCCAGCATTCTTAAATAACAGACTATGTAATATAGCATATTTTGTACTTATCAGAAAAGCAGACTCTACTCGCTGTAGACGAACGCACGCACCGTAACAAATATAATAATACAAAGTAACTAGTAAGAAATGCACTAATAATGCAGCGCTTTTCTGAAAGCTCTTTTAATATGATAGTAACTAAAGCAGTAATTTATTAATGTTTCAGGTCATTTACAAAAGGAAAATTATCTACCATTTTTACAAATCATTTACAGTCCGTTAGTTCCATATGTTTCTAATTATGTTGTATACGAGCAAGTAAATTTAAGTCAAAAGCTAGCACATATAAAATGTGTTAAAGAAGAGTTATCTGATACGATCCAAGCGTTAGGTTTAACAATTCCATCAGTTATGGATTTAGCACGAGAAGCTAAAAGACGATGTGAAGAAATTACAGAAAATTGTGGTTATTGTGGCTTTTTAAAAGCATTACGCACATTTCTCCAGAACTACGCTGATCACTATAGGGTAGCGTTAAGGCAGATAGATCGAGGAAGGAAACATAACGAAGACTGGACCACATTCCAGCTTTGTTTATGTTTATTACAAAACACCGGGGAAGTGTTAATAAATTTACAAGCTTTAGAAAAAGACCTAACGCTGACAGTTCTAGATTTTAATAAATATGGAAATACTACAGATTTTAAATACTTGCTACTAAACGCTGCGGAACGGAAAGAGTATGAATCACTAATAAAATGTGTTAGTGAAGGCACTAAACTCTCGCTGTTGGATCACGGTATCACAGAATTTAATAAATTGTGTGTTGATATACATAATATAACCTATCAAGTAATTTTTTCCCGATTTCTATACAATTAAGTACCGTAGCCTCATCAAAAACTTGGCTACAATTTACAGATTCAACGTATATGGCAGATTTGCCAGACTATAGTTTTTCCCCGCAGGAATACATCACACAAGTAAGTGTCAAATATGATCAATATAAAAACTAGATGTATGTAGATTTTTATGGAAATTAGAGTATAACTTTAGTGCTATTTTTTATAGTTATAGTTTATAGTTACCGATAAATGGAATAAAATTTACTGCGCTGTAGAGACTAGTCAATAAATTTAGTTTGAATTTAGACTGGGAAGAATGAAGTCTACACTAAATTGTACATTCAGCTAACATGAATTCAAAAACTGTTACGTCTCGAGTAGCTATGAACTGTTAAGCGCATGTCTTTGCCTAGTAGTTGTTAGTAGGAAATTTAAAAGTTTTATTTTGCTCATGATAATTTTTGCCAAGAATACTTATAAACAATAAATCATTAACGTAATATTATAATTTAATTATATCTAAGTGGACCAATAAAACTGGTATACATTACGTGTTTAAAAAAAGAATAGTTTAATGTTGAAAGTAAAGTATTGAAGAGTTAATAAATTCGTCCTGTAAAGCTATCCAGGCATACGCATAATATAAAGAAAGTAATTTATATGTTTCATTTCATAGATTATATATAGATATCATAGATATATATATATTATATTTAATAGATTATCAAAAAAGTTATTAAAATAGAAACTTACGGTATAGGGAATATAACAGTAACTTTCCTTTATTTAGTCTGCGTCGTCGAAATATGCAATAATATACATGGTGTTCCGTTTAAATTTTGATAACTTTGATGTGTAACTTTCTTTTGTATATTTCAAAATAATTTTAGAACATGCTCCCAATACCTACACATGCTCCAACAAAAAGATTTTAAATATGTGTTACCGATTTTTACCCTGTATATTGACTATTTTGTCATCACATCTAAAGAGAGAAAATAGTGCCAATTTTCGAGCTTATTGACCAGTACTCCTTACTACCAAAATGTTCTATATTTTGAGGTAGACGAAATTAATATCAAATAGACCCTAAAATTGGTGGTTTAAATTTGACTTGCATCAAATAACTTTATAAATACAGTAAGTATGTAACTATAACAATCCATAGCTGCCCGAAACCTAAAGACATGATCAAAAGGTTTACATTGTTTACTGTTCCTGTAAGATTTGTGCGCTCCGACAGCCCAAAAAGTGAGAAATATAGTGAATAACTCTGGAAATAATAACTCCTTTAATAAAACAAAAAATACAAAGTATTATTATTAGTACTGATATTTCCTTTGAATAAAAAATAATTTGTATAAATACAACACCTGGAAAATATTTATCGAAATTGTATTACAATAAACAATATATTTCATTCAACTATAAAGACAATCCAATTTAAAACAGGATGTACTTTTCTTACAGATTGGCCAGTATTTAATGACATTACCACAACATTTGGAACCATTTCTCTTCAGAGATAATCCATCCCTAAACTGCGCTCTCAAAGCTGTTGATTCTGAATACGCTAGTGCCACTGATGTCGAAGGAGCATTAGCTGACGTATTTTTGAATATTGTTTCGCGAGGAACTTGTCAAACATATTCGGAACAAATTTTATCAATATGTGAACTTAGCGCAGCCGCTAGCCGTCAGTTAGCACATGATATTGGTAAGGAATTTTCTTGACTATTAACAATCAAATACAGCAAAGTAACATTTTCAAATGCTCGATCTCGAGCATAACTCCTAATCTTTATAATTATTATATAATTAATCAGAAGCCATGACTGTTATTCAAAAATGTTTCTATTGTGGAATATTTTCTTACATATATGTAACTTTAGGAAAACACTAAAAACACTAAATGTACGCTATTTTAATACAACAGTTTCAACGCAAATTACTTTACCTATATTACAATAGTGTAGTAATTTTCTTAAAGTCATAAATTAAATAAGGTATGATAGATTTTTGTATTAGGAATATTATGCAAAATGCTGGGTAACAATTAATGAAATACATAACAAAATGAATAATAAATCTATATACATAGAAATATACTAATCTTTATATACGTGTTTATGTTGTAGGGTACTTGGGCAACGTACTTGAAGATCTAGGTCTAACTTTAACAGATACTCTCGAGCAACTGATTATACTTCTAAAACTCCCAGCAGATCAGTATCAAACTCAAAGTGGTGGCTGTTCCGCACGATATGTTGCAGCAATTAGACAAATGAGAAATATTCAATCTGCAGGTTAAATTATTATTCGTTCATATTGAGTATACAAATAATTGCTATTTATAAATTATTGTACCTGATTCCATATTAAATGTATGTAGGTATTGATTAAATTAAATATATATATATATTAAACTATTGTACTATCTCCACTTTTGTGCAAATTTTCATACAAACCTTTTATCGAAACTGGGGGGTCAAAAATACCAGGCGGGCAACATTGACAAAACAATGGATATAATAGTAGTATGATGTAAAACCACTGTTACAAAAGCAAGATGTAAATAAAACCCAATAACCTTTGGTTTTCTAAGAAAATCGATTCAGATTGTTTTTTTAATGTGTGGTGGGTACTTAGTTACAGTGAATCCGTAAGCTATATTACTTGTCTGGCTATCACTCAACTCTTGCGGTGTAGTTTGGTGTGTGTAAGTTGTGTTTAAATGGCTTTGTGACAGCATCATATCGCCTTTTATGATGCCGCGCTGTTAATCACTTTGCTCCCAACAGCAAATGGCAAGTCGATCCGGGATTAAACTCTCTGAAAAAATGTCACCGTCCAGAGACTTGAAGCCCGGCACCTATCGTCCTCTCACAACGATAGTCAGCCACCTAACCACTGCGGCCATCGACCCGTTAATTTAATTGAATTTAACATTGAACTGACAGTGACGTGGATATTATCTACGGACCAAAGCTTCTATTTGGATTGTTCGCGTTTCATTAAAGCTTAAGTCAATACTAACGAGGATCAATAATTGAGAATTTTCATTTGTGATAATCGTAAATCGTTTGTAAAATTAATCTTGGTACACAGCTTCAAAGGCAGCGCATACGGTCCGTAGTTCGAATCTTGCAGATGACGCTTGTGGTACGTCTCGCTACATGAGCACCATTCGTTGTTGGGATACAACAGCGGGGAGGTAATGTAACAAAATCAAACATTTAAACAGCGAGAGCTGCAGTAGTAGTCTTGACAAGCAGTACAGCTTAGAAAGCCTGTAACAAATGCATTCACCACAAAGAAGTAGAGTAATCCAGCTCAATAATTTATTTTGTTGTGTAGTTTCAGTTAATGTAGTTCTCTGCAAATTGACGTTCCATTCCTTTTTTATATTTTAGCCAGCGCCATATGCTTTCTTGTCCACATAAAAAAAGTTAAAAATATTGCTTGGGCCATGCAGTTATATGTATATCTGTTGTCATAAAGTATTTATAATTGGCTATGAAATACAGTATTATGAAATTAACGGGAAAACTACTGTATTAGTATTATTGTAAATACAGTCGGAACTCCATATATCGGTTTGTTTTAGTTCCGTGAAATTTCTGCATAAAAATATTTCTCTATATCGAAAAAAATTTCTATATATTGAACTTTTTAGACGTACATACATACAGTCGAATTTTTGGATCTTATCCGTTACGTCATGAGTAATGTCAGTACGAATGGACTCATATGTCACGTTGACGTTTCTCTCTAATATACGTTAAATGTCGGCGATGAATATTTTACGTATATCTGTGATTAGTTACGCTGTTAATGACGTAACGGACAAGATCCAAAAATTCGACTGTATGTACTTATATACATATATGTATATGTAGACACATAAACAATACATACATATGTATTAGCTTTGTTGAAAAGACGACACAGTCGAGAAGTTCCTAAAAGAGCTGACGTACACATCATCGTATTTACATGTTTTTGCCCTTTTTTTATTGGTTCCTACAATTTCATAATTTTTTAAAACCGATTCCCGATTTTTTGTTATTGTTGACACTGTACTGGGTGGGACTCCAAATTTTTGCGCGATATCCTTTTTTCGTACTCCATTATCGTTATATCTTTTAATAATGCTACTTTTTCCGCAACATTCAACGACTTTCTTTTTGACATAGCTAACGCTCTTATAAAATCTAAACAAATCGCGCTATGCATATGCATCCTGCCGAGTAGGGGATTCCCGGAATTAAAGATTGTAGTTACACCCGAATTGCCTAACGGTTTTTCTGTTCTTAGTAATATGTACAGTGGCCGGCAGCCAAAATGTCATGTTCCTCGCAGTACGCTGTACAGTCTGTGTCCATTAGAACTTCGGGTGCAGTCGCTAAAAACAAGGTAATTGCATGTCTTAAACGCAGGTTTGATATTTAAATAAAACATGTAGAATATATTTAGAGTGATAGTATTATGTGAGAATAAATACACCGCTTCTTATCCAACCAGTACGCTCACGTTAAGCAGACTAGCGTATATTTGTATGATTTTATAAATGCAAGGAATGCAATATATTAGAAAATACTATAATGAAAATGGTTAGTTGTTTATTCTCCTTTCATTTGCATGGTCGTAGGGACTTTTTATTAATTGAAATACTTCAAAATTACAGAACTCATCAGAAAATACTTGTGTTTAATATTTTAAATAATCTGTACACTCATTATTTACTATTATATCCGACAGAAAAGCATTCCCAAGATAAATATTACAACTGGCGGGAATAAGTTATATACGTAATATATTAATTGTAGGTATTTACAACTGAAGTTTCTATAAATGCTTTTTTCAGCCATTTAGATATTCGCAGATAATTATATATTAATATTAATTAAAGAGCAAATATTTTGAAATTATTGGATAAGAAAGAAATTTTAATTTCTAAATAACATTATAAATACTTGAAATAAATATTTAATATATGTATCTTGACATGTTGCGGTATAATTAATAATACTACCTATATCTGCTACGGTAATTTATTATTACTGAAAGATTGATACAGAATATATTCGAAACATTTTATTCATAAGCTAATGCAATATATTATAATACTTGTCAAATAATACTAGTTAACATAACTAAATAATACATATTCGAAGAAATACAGTCTTTGTATAAGATTATACAATATATAATAATATTCATATACAAATGTAGAAATTTCAATAAATCTCAATATCAGTTTTCTACACATTATGTAAATATTTATTTCATTTTCAAAATATTTCTATTAATGCTCATTTGAACTATTTACATGAACTTACCACGTAAAGATTCGTAGATAATTATCTAGTAATCTTTAATGATCAAATATTTCGAAACTATTGGGAAGTAAGAAATTTTAATTTTTAATAAGTGTTTATTTATAATTTAACATAGACAAATCGCTTATGGGATAGTATATAGTGGAAGGGTATCGGGTGTAGTACGCAATATTTACCCGAAGGCCAAAATGGAACAAATAACAATTGTCCAAGATAATTCACCAATCCATCGACCTAGTGTAGTTGATGAATGCTTTAGAGACAGAAATGATATAGTTGCATTGGATTGGCCGGCTAGATCACCGGATCTAAACCGAATTGAAAACATGCGGGCGGCGATGGGTAGGATGTGGACAATAAGTGAAGAAGAAAATCGACTGAGAAATTTAGACAGCATTAGTAGACATGCAAATACCGTGTGAGACAATGTTCAGGGATAAGAGTTTTGTGAAAAATTAGTTAATTCGATGCAAAGAAGACTGCAAGACTGTTTAGCCAACAATGGATACTATACAAAATATTAAAAGTGTGGGGTGTTATTAGAATTTTTATGTTTTTATGTATTGTGTAGAAAACTGACATTGAGATTTTTTTAAGTTTCTACATTTGTATATTAATATTATTATATGTATTTTGTATAATGTTTTACTGTACGAAGACTGTATTTTTTTAATAGGTATATGTATTATTTATTTATGTTAAGTAGTATTATGATAATATGCATCAGCTTATGAATAAAATTTTTCGAATATTCTGTATCAATCTTTCAGTAATAATAAATAACCGTAGCAAATGTAGTATTATTAATTATAGCAAATGTATACGATATAGTAAATATTTATTTTATTTATAATTTTTTAGTTTTATTCTTTCTTTGTATTTTTATTTCCTTCCTTTCTCCGTAATGCCAAATATTCTTTAGAAGATGTATGTAGATATAAATGTATAACAGAAATTTTAGTGTACAATCATTCTCACTACGAATTTAACAATTACGCGTAATTAAGAACCTTTTGAAACATAATAATCGAAATAGTGTATATTATGTTTTCATAATATCAAATAAGTGATTTGTCAATGTTAATAGTATATACGGATGTAATAGTAATTAATAAGCACACGGATTATTTAAAAATTTAGACACAAGTATTTTCTGATGAGTTCTATAATTTTAAAGTATTTCAATTAATAAAAAAGTCTCTACAACCATATAAAAGAAAGGAGAATAAACAAGCAAACATTTTCTTTATAGTATTTTCTAATAAATTGCATTCCATGCATTTGTGTACGCTACTCTGTTTAACGTGAGCGTACTGCTTGGATACGAGGCGGGGTTTTTATTCTCACATAATACTATCACTCTATAATTATGTATATTTCACAAGTTTTATTTAAACATCAAAGCTACGTTTAAGACATGCAATGACCTTGCTTTTACCGACTGCACCCGAAGATCTAACGGACATAGACTGTACAGCGTACTGCGATGGACATGACATTTTGGCTGCCGGGTACATACATACATAGTACTAAGAACAGAAAAACCGTTAGGCAATTCGGGTGTAACTATATTCTTTCATTCCGGGAATCTCCTACTCGGCAGTATGCGTATGCGCGATTTGTTTAGATTTTATAAGAGCGTTAGCTATGTCAAAAAGAAAGTCGTTGAAGGTTGCGGAAAAAGTAGCATTATTAAAAGATATAAGGATAATGGAGTACGAAAAAAGGATATCGCGCAAAAATTTGGAGTCCCACCCAGTACAGTGTCAACAATAACAAAAAATCGGGAATCGGTTTTAAAAAATTATGAAATTGTAGGAACCAATAAAAAAAGGGCAAAAACATGTAAATACGATGATGTGGATGAAGCAGTTCTCAAATGGCTGAAGATGATAAGAGATAAAAACATGCCTATCTCAGGACCACTCATAAAAGAAAAGGCAGTGGAATACGCCCAACAGTTAGGACATGAAGAGTTTCAAGCCAGTTTTAAGTGGTTAGACAAATTTAAGAGGCGTCACGGCATTAAATCCAAATATACAGCGGCAAAATTCCAACCGATGGACCAAGGCGTCATAAAAAAATCTCAAAATGCATTACCGAAAGCAGATTCTACAGAGACTTATTTTCGCACTTGAAAACAATCTTCCTGTTGATAATACGATTAATCTCAGAATATGCATATCAGAATTAGCAAAGGTGTGGCAAAGTGATGTAACAGTGATGTAACGGAAACAACAATAAAGAACTGTTACATAAAAGCTGGGTTCTCTGAAAAGTCTGTGGTGGAAGAAGTTACCGTATATGGAGGACTACTGGAACCAATACTCAACAGATGACGACATCTTAAATTAATTGAAAGTAAGTGAAAATCAAGAGAAAGACAATGAGGCAGAAGAAATACAAATTCCCAAGCCTTCCAAGATGGAAATGATTGCCGCATTTGAAACAATTCGTCACGGTCTTCGATTTGCAGAAAATCTACCGGATACTATTTTTGAGTTGCTCAATAAGTGTGCACATTTTTATGAGGGATCCGCATCAAACTTTGTTCAGCAGGATTATTTTACATTCGGGCATTAAAATACTGTTGTACCGATTTTGTTTAATAAATGTGTTTTTTCTGTTATGTATCATTTGTTTGCTTGTGTACGTACATGCATATTTATGCCTATACTTATTTTTTAATACACATGTACAGTGACGTGCATTAGTACTAGCCCTTTTCCTTTGCTAAAAAAGTGTAGCACGGTGCAGCACTGAACTACACTTTCCACCAGATTTTCGTTCCTTTGCACGGTGTAAACAAAACCAGTGCTGCACCAGGATTGTTTATCTGCACCAGGGTAATAGCTGGTGTAAATTACACTATTCTAAATGTCAAACATATGTCAAAGTGATTAATAAAGGTACTTTTATTAATTCCGTTTACTTTATACTACGAATGTTATTTATTGGATTTTGTGCAGTATATATTGATAAAAAACGTTAAGTATACCTATGTATTTATGAAACGCATGCAAAGGAGAGGCAAAAAGAGGTTATGTATTAAATATATAAAGTAAAAAATTGTTTTTACATATCTTTAAGTTAAATTACAGATGCCATTATTGTTGCAATTTTTGATAGTTCAAATGCAATTTTCTTTAAAAAAATGCCATCGAAAAAGGTTATTAGTATTATTACGAATAAAGTACGATTTGTAAAATAAATTAGTGAAAAATATCTTTGACGTTTAGTCCAAATTGAGGCATTATTTTCATCCTTTTAACGTAGATATAATTTATAATAATGGGAATTGACAGTTCTTTTTATGTTCACATTATATACAATGTTATATAGATCTGAAGATCTCTTTTATAAAGGATTAGTTAGTAACTACAATGCCTGAATTCAGAAAGTGCTATTCGGTTTTTGTCAAGTCAGATTATGATGAGTTGATGGTTGAGGTTATGTTATAAATTTATCTACACTCGATTCGTTCCTTTGTATTTTTGGCTTCGGTGCAGCACTGTAAAAATTGTAGTGTAGATTGCACTACACTGAAAAGCAAAGGAAAAGGTCTACTGACTCAAAGTCTTTATAAATATAATCCTTATGTACGACGATATATAGCCGACTGCCCTCGAGGGGTGAGTCAGTACTAAAGCACATCACTGTACATACATATGTACATATACATATTTATTCATATGTACACTTTACTATGAGTTATACATATAAGTACATACAGACATTACAAGAAACTCACGTTTCCATATATCGAAGTTTCTATATATCGAATTTTTGTTATGAAACCATTAACTTCGATATATGGAGGTACGACTGTATTCTTCTTTTAATTTGCGATAAAAATAAAACAAAAACGCAGGCGTATGCTTCAACATTTTAATATTGCATATACATAAGTAAAGTACAATGCCTATTAAAGGAATGTTCAATGAAAAACAGTTTCATGAATGATATATGACGCAAGTTACTACCACATAAAATCAGTATAAAAGAATATATTCACACAAAATGATGCGTTAATGTCCTTCATAAACTTATAATGCGTTAACATTAAACTTACAACGCGTCTGGCGCCCATAATTTAAATGTACGATCATACGAACTAGTGACAACATACTGATTGTCTACAGAAACATCTATGCACATTACTCTACTATCATGTCCAGATAATGTTTTTAATGGTTGCCATGTACGATTTGTCCACACTTTCGCGGTACCATCGTAAGAACTTGTCACTAGATAATCCCCATTTTCTTTTTGAAACTTGACATCAGATACTAGACTCGTATGAGCAGGAATAGTATATAAAGCAGATCTTTTACGCAGATCCCATATCTTGACCGTATTATCGTCACTAGAAGTTGCTATGTGATAACCGTTTGGCGAAAAATCGATGCCGTAAATAGGTTTTAAGTGTCCTTCCATGAACATTATACATCTTCCAGTTCTTAGATCCCATACTCTACCGAATGCATCTAAACCTCTGCAATATAACCGTATATTACTCATAGTAATTGAATAAGCATTATCTTACCCTGTCGCACAAACCGAACCATCTATCTGGAAACTTATACAATACACAGGCTTTCCATGACCTTCTTGATGCAATACTTCTGCGCATTGTTGTAGATCCCAAAGTCGCCACGAACAATCATGACAACATGTACCAAGGAACCGTCCTGATGGATGAAAGGCTAATCTTGATACCCGATGTGGCATATGACCCTCAATGTCCGCAATTGGTTCTTGACTAAAAATTATGTAGTATTTTATTTAAATCTTAAAACAATACATTATCATGCTAATAAATGCAATTAGAATTAAAATGAACAAAAATAATTCAACAAAGATTTGTGCATCGACCACTTAACACACGCTATACTATAGAGACCTATGTAACCAAAAACAGAAACAGTGGCAGAATTTCTTCTGCGTTTTGGCCTGGATGAGCATTCATGGTCCAGGTACACTATTGGAAGCAGTGTTGCCAGACGAAATTTTATGTTGTCCCTAGATTCGGATCCCAAAAATCCCTAGATTTCCCTAGATTTTGTCGCAACCCTCTTATACTTTGTGGTAAATATTTCGGGTGTGTAAAATTAGAAGAATTTACTAAACAAAAGATTTATTCTTATAATTGAAAACAATAATAATATATAATGTATTATGTACTAGTTAAAAAATAAACAAAATAATAATAATGATAACGATAACAGTTAAAATAATAGTAATTTCTTATTTAAAATTATATAATATTAAAACTACGTAAAAAAATATATACACAGCTATAGTAATAAACCAAACAATATTGTAATAACTTAATTAGTGTTTATAAATGTCAGAAGTCATTGTTTTAATTAAGTCGGGTGTAATATCGAAATCAAAGCAATTTTGATTTTTTAATAATGATTTCGTGTGGAGTATCCCACTTAAAGTTTTAGCAGACAACTTGTTTCTAGTTTTTGTTTTGTTTAAATTGATTTCCGAAAAAATTCTTTCTACTATCGCACTCGAATGCGACAAACACATAATACTTAGTCAGCGCATTTTATGCGTGATACTTCTGTCCAAAATTCGCTGATATCAAGATCTTTAAAATCCTCCGTTTTAATATTTCGTAATTGACGCCATTCACGATCTAAATCGTTTAATTTATTTGGTGGGACAATGTTTGGGAAGTGTATAGTCAGAGGAGCTATCGAATTATAATTTCTTGGAACAATATGTTCCGTGCTTATGACTTCTAATTCTTTTAAAATCTTTCCAGAAATGCTGTTTACATAAAATATTTTATATATTTGTGCACAACCTTCTATAAAAAAGTCCAGGCAGCGCTGTCGAAAATGTAGCAAGTCTTGATCGCTTAATTGATGATTTTTGCTAGCAATTGAACCTGTTATTTGTGCACCTAAATAAATATCTTCTATTGGTACAAAATTTTTTGGATCTCTATATTGGATTTCACCTATGGGCGTTTTATCTAAGTATTCTTTTTTTATATAACAGTCAAGCAAAGTTCTAAAGATGTTCTCAATTTTTTTTGTATAAAGTATGAATTTTTATATTTTCTGCTTGCATTTCTAAGTTCAGATTATTAAAAAACGGTAAAACTAAATTTAGAAAATGATAGTAAAATTTTGTGGTTGGATCTCTCAACGTTGCCAAAATGGGTTCTGTTTTATCAACATTTTGACTCACTTGGTCCGTAAAATATAACAAAAGCGCATCGTATTGTTCCAGAAAACGAGCAACAACTTGATGCAAAGACAACCACCTTGTCTGAGATAGTTGAAGCATTTTATGTGGTTTTACTCTTACAAAATCTTGAAATGCACAAAATTCTGTCTGTCTTTTGAAACTGTATTGGAGGTAGGTATGTACGTTCCTTAATAAATTTTCGACTATCTCGGGCAGCTTTGCACACGCATAATTCGCACATAAATTAAATGAATGGCAAGAACATTTTAATATAAATAAATTTGGAATATCGTCTCGTAATCTTGTCGACAGAGAATTATGTATTCCTATCATTACACTAGCTCCATCTGCTGCAAACCCAATTAAATTATTTTTATAATCTACATTATGTTTAAGAAAAAACTCTTTTATTATTAAATAAAATGCCTCTGCTGTGGCGTTTGGAACCGGCATTAATCCTAAAAACCTGTCTTCCACGTTTACAGAAAGTAGTCTACATACTAATGCGAGACTTTTGATGCCCCTACCCGGTCAGTAGATTCATTTACTATTAAAGAAAATTTTTTATGTCATTAAATTTATAGTTTTCTCGAAACCATGAGAACCAATTACACTGTTCACTGTTGCGGTAGATTTTGTTCTGCTATTAGAATATTTGTTGGCAATTTCGGAATCCAAAAAACTAACTCTAATTATTTTAGAAAGATGGTCCATTATGTTAAAAGTATGTAAGTTATGCTCTGCAACAAAGGCTGCAAATCTGATTTCTGCTTTTTTAATATTATTTTCTAACGTTATGTTTTTTTCAACATGGGTAAGGGATGTTATTGTTTGCTGATTAATGAACGACTTAGCCTTATTTTTGTGACCTGCTACCTCAGAATGTTTTGAAAGCTTTGATTTGCCACATACCAAATCCTTTTTAAAACTTTGCAAAAAGCGTATGTTGGACCCTTTTTGCTTTTTTGGAGCCAATTTCTAAATGGATCTTCGCGCTCCCACTTTTCATTGTACTTCTGTGAGTACCTCTTTTTTCTTTAAAAAAGTCCCCTCTTCAGAAGAAGATACAGATGCATAAGGTTCATCAACTTTTGTTGATGTGGAAGGCTGTGAAGCCATTTTAGTGCCTCCAGAATACTATAATGTATCTGTTTTAATGAAAGAAATACATACGTAGATTAGGGATGGACGTTACTAACAATAAGTATTGAAATGATACTTAAATTGTCCGTAAAATATCTAAGTAAAATTGTTACATTCCTTGTTTTATACGGTTATTACTTCAAAAACACTTATCATTAATAGTTCCACATATACATAAATTAGAATTATTACGTAAAAAGAGCAATAACAAAAATTACTAATCACATCTAATTTTTATCAGTATGAAAAAAGTTTCGTAACGAATCGATGTAAAAATGACGCTAGAAAAGTTTTCACTTCTATTTATAGCCTCGTGTCAGGTATGGTATTCGGGGATTTACTGATTTTGTTCGAAGTGATTATTATTTGGCGCGTCTGTTAACACCGCAACCTAGGGGAAGTTCAATGCATGCGGTTACAAAAACCATAATGAGAATTACACAGAAATGTCTTTTTACCTTTATTAAGTTATCGATCACTAGAGGGCGCGGTGCGCTTATTCTGACATTACTAAACATTTTATTTTGTTTACTTTTTTAAAAATACATCTTTGGAATTGTAAAATATCCCTAGATTTGGAGGAAAAAAAGAAGAAGTAATCCCTTTTCCCCTTTAACATTTCAAAATCCCTAGATTAGGGATAAATCCATAGACATGGCAACACTGATTGGAAGTGCAGCAAAAATTGACATCTGCTCAATATGTTGAAATATTAGAAGAGCAAATTTTGCCGCTAGTGTACGCCAATGACGGTAGCCTGGTTTTGGGTCAAGACAATAGCCCCACGCATACTGGGAGAATAGTCCAGGAATGGTTTGCCGAACATCCCGGTGATAGATTGGCCACCGCGATCCCCAGATTTAAATCCTATAGAGAACCTCTGGGCTGCCATTGCTCGTAACTGGGATCGCGATTACCAACCAAATTTTCGGAATAGACACGCACTGAATTTACATATTCACAGCATATGGAATGATTTAACAAATACAGATTTATGCAATAAGTTAGTTAATTCAATGGAAAGAAGGCTTTTGGATGTGATTACCGGCGAGGGATACTATACAAAATATTGAACAGTTTCTGATTCTGTTTTATATAGAAATTTAATAAATTATGTTAACTGCAATATTGTTTTATTACTACTCGTAGACATACGCATATATTTTGTTCGTCATACTATTTTAATTAATGTTCTGATAGCGTTACCAAGAATCGATTAATTAATCGGTAAGAATTTATTGGAAAACTTGCATCTTTGTTTCGAATAGCTTAAGCTACCCAAACAGTTACAATTTATACGCGGCATGAGAAGTACTTTTCGTACATTTTTTTTTTGAAAAAAATTACCATGTAGAGCAAAAGCAAAATTTAATTAATTAAAATGGCGATAGAACCAGTTTGCAGCAGTGTGACCAGTGGAACACGCTATTATTACTATTTTAACCACTTATAAAATGTTTATAACATAACTTTGTCAGTTATGTATGATAGAACGAAAATAATCGAGGATAAGCATATTACTTATTCGTATTTTAAATTTCACAATTATGACACACAAAAGATGATGGTTTATGGTAACCGCTATGAGATTTTAACAAACACTGGAAATGAATTTTAATATCAGGTAGGCCACTATGGCGCAAATGACCATAAATCTTTTATGTTTTTGCTTTCTAATGTGTTTAAATCATGTGTGATATTTTTTTAGGAGATGAAAATACATATATTATACATCATAACCACTTACTCAAAAGGGCTGGTTACTAAATTATTTCTTATATCTTGTTACATCCTTAAATCGTACAAACTCACACAGCAAGGATAACATTTTGTGTTGCATTTGATTGCGTTCAATTAAAAGTATACCGGCTATGAATACGCGATGAATGCGGTACTTAACTAGCGTCATTTCAATGTATGCGTTGTATCTTGTACGGAGAGTTTCTTAACTGTTCGATATAATTGTCGATGGAAGAATGAGACAGGTATGCGATGAGCAGCACACACAGATTATACATATGCCCGCGCAACTAATTTTCGTCTAGTGTCGATAAGGTCGACGTTAGCTTGCGGTGGTGTCGATTTAGAAGCTGTCCACTGTACGTATGTCATCAACACCCTACTAGCTACCACATCATATTCTAAACATATGCATTATTTTTCAATTAATAATTAATATTAGTAATTAATGAAAACAAAATAGTTGTATGAATGTAACCACAATAATTTTGTAAAAATCAAGTTCACGTCATTATTATCACTGGTAAACACAAGTAATTAAGTCAATTATCATTAACCCGCAACACTATTGTCACAAATAACCACTCTTCTATGTAAATTATAAAATAGTTGATTTGTTCAGTTTGAATACTAGCCAATTAATTAGTTATTTTATATGACGAAGGGTGGGTTTATCAATGTGAGGATAAAAGTGTTAGTTAAGTAACTGACAGATATTGCTAACTAGCAGATAAAATTTAGCAATTATAATGCTTTATCTTGCATATAACTTCTATTTAACACTCAATAAACGTTTCATTGTAATTATCTTAGGAATAAAATTTTATCTTCAAGTTAATTTATTTATTCTCATATTGATAGACCCACCCTAAATGTACGAAAGTAATATTTTATCCAAATACTAGATATAATTTTTTAACTAACCAAGAACACTAGATGTTTAGTGTACGTCCTTGCCAATTTATACCTTAACCATTCTTTTTGGCTAGTTTATGGATTTGCATAATATATAACATATAAATTTGACAAATTCGCAGCTATTTTAGTAGAAAGATGATTTTCTGCTGTAAATATAAAAGTTATGGAGTTTTCTGATCGCTTACCTTTTAAAATCCCATAGTTTTACAGAACCATCAGCGGCACAAGAAGCCATATTACATATAGTTTCTTCCTGAGAAATAGTTGCTTTCGGGTGAAAGACTATTGCTCCAACATGACATGTGTGACCTTTGAGTGTTTGCTTTAATTGGCAATCAGGAACAGTCCAAACTTTACATAATCCACTCCTAAAAATAAAATATCTATACCATATCACTATTTTAGTATGTAATATCTTAAAATGTCACTGTTCCACATGGTTGCATGGTTCAATACATAAAACATGCATCCAACTTGAATTCTACTACACGACTGGTAATGATGATGTGTAGTTCTATAATAATGGTTATGTAAATGAATATTTCAAATATTAATTGCGAAACTTATATGTCAATATGAAAGTAAAGGTCCATTTACAACCAATTCAAAATTCGAATTAAGATTGAGACTATGTATCAAATTGCAAAAGTGCATTTACAATCACGTATTGAAGAGTTAGACAAACAGTTTGCGATTTAAGTCACGTATGAAACTATGAATTGTATTTGTATATATTTTCTATTAATCGTAACCTGTTGCGCCAAATTGTTTATTGTACGAGTATTATACACGAAAAATATGGATGGAATAGATGCAAACTATGTATAATGCACTTTTCAACCGCCAATTAATTAAACATTAAAATTACGATGTTAAAATTGTTGCCTATCCAGGCCTTTACATCTGTTCACATATATTAATAGTGGAGTAGAGTCGCCCGGTAACGCAACGGTGTTGCGAGTAGGCCGCGACAGCCATACTCGGTGGTTCGACTCCACTTCCGGTCGACATATATTTTTTTAATAAAAATATGTTTAATTAATTGGCGGTTGGAAAAATGCATTATATATACATGTACTTACGCCAAGAAAAATAAATACTTCGGTGTTAAAATTGTTGCCTATGCAGGCCTTTACATCTGTTCACATATATTTGTGAAAAAATTAATAGTAGAATAGAGTCGCCCGGTAACGCAACGGTGTTGCGAGTGGGCCGCGACAGCCATACTCGGTGGTTCGACTCCACTTCCGGTCGACATATTTTTTAAAAATAAAAATATGTTTAATTAATTGACGGTTGGGAAAATGCATTATATTGTAATGTGAAATTTGATTTGTAATAAAATTAAGAAAATTTGAGTTTACCTCGTTAAATTAAAATTTGGGGTTTAAATTAAAAAAAAATTAATCTCAGGGGTTCGCGAATTCTTAACTCTACAGCAGGTGTAGAGAGCACAATACGAGAGCTTATCGTACGCTAAACTCCATCCCAAGTGAAAAACAATTCTAAGTTACATAGAAGAAATTTTTACAAGTCAGAAAGATGTTTTACAAAAAAATATATATAATTTTATTTTCTTCAATAAATCTATAAAAATTTGTTTATACAAAATTGCGTGCTAATCACCACAACTAAATTATTACCCATTAAAACCCTTTTTGGTAGTTTTTGAAATTTTTCCATCTTTTAGTTGGGACTTTTTTACCTTTTTAATTTATAGGTATTTACTAAAAAAAATGAATTTATAAATTTTTCAAATATTATTTTTGGGCTTAGAATATTACTCTAAATTTTAATTTAATTTTCATAAAAAAAAAATTTTTTTTAACTTTTTACAACTTTTCAAACTTAAAATTACTTAAAATTAATTTACCTTAGTTTATCGTGTATTTGTTTATGATTTCGAAAATTTCTGTCTTCACTCACAACTAAATGGTGGATGGAAAACGTCTTTTTCGTAGTTCTTAAAATTTGGTGAAAATCTTTTAGGGGATATTTTAAAGTTTTTTTTAAGATAATAATATTAATTTATAAATTTTTCAAATATTATTTTACTTATAAATAAACGCTCTGTACGATTTAATTTTCATTAAAAAGAAAGTTTGTTTTAACTTTTTAAATGATTCAAACTTAAAATTCTTCAAAATTTTTGATAGTCATCTTAGTTTACGTGTTGATGGATTAATTTCTACAGTCCGTCAAAATTTGTGTGGGTGACAAGTTATTGATTTTAATTACCACCCAATTTTTCTTCTTAAAATGCCCCTAACTGGCTGGTTTTTCTTCATGTGTGTGTGGAATTTAATGGTGTGATTTTGTTATAATATTTATGTGTATTTGGGTACAAAATAAATTATATTAAATTAATTAATTACCTTAAAACATATGATTGAAATTATCGTGGTGCATTTAACATCTTTCTGTACTTGTCGTTGGCTGGACTTATAATAAGACCTCTGCTGACCAACATCCCCCCTTCTACGTCAGATGGCTACTGAGCGAAACCATGACATCAACTCGCACGTAGGTATGCGAAGAAAATACCGATAGTGCCAACTTGAAGAGTTGCGTATCCTCTATCATCGGATAGTGTTGAATTAAATTTAGCTGAATGAATTTTGAACAAATACATGTTGATGTTACTTATTTTTATAAAATTGAATTAAAAGAAATACACAGATCAGATAGTTGGTTATAGTTTCATGAATATAAAATTAATTTAGTGCTTTTTTATTTTCTAGATTTCCTACAGCTGGATGATCATCTGTCAAGTGACAAATGGAGTTGTCAACATTGAATAAAATGTAAAATAACATTACAATATATACACTTACGCCAAGAAAAATAAATACTTCGGTGTTAAAAGATGTAAACTATTGATTAACTATTGAATTTATAGAACATAAATATCAGTTTAAGAGAATCAGCCAATCACAGCAGCGGTTATGTGATTTCCAATTCGATACTTGAACAGGCAAGCAACGAAGCGTGAGTTCGCATGAATTTCACTTCGGATTTCATGCCGAAGTGTACTCTGAAGTTCTTGTAAATGCGTCCATTTGAAATGTATTACTTTAACTGTGAATTATCGAATTTTAAAGTTGTTGCAAATGTATCTTAAGACTCAAAGATAAACCGTTACCAAGAAGCGGTAGCAATAAGTTGGGAGTTTGGACTAAATTGGCAATAGGATATTGGCCTCGTATCTCCTATCTGACTACTATAAATTGATAACATCTGCAGCCGTTTTTGTATTTCTTGCATTTTCGCAGTTTTTGTTGCGCTTGGTAAACTAACAGCATTCCTTGCCTCTTCTAATCTTGCTTTTGCTCTTGGTAAAGAATATTCCGCTATCCAGGTTCTTGCGACTTTTAATGATTCAGGGCCCTCATGATACCATGTGGATTCCTGATCTTTTTCTAACTGCTTCTTTTCTTCTTCAACTTCTTTTCGTATTATGGCATCTTCTCCTATGCTGTAACAAAATTAGTATAAAAAAATTGCTTTGTGCTACGTGATGTATTACTACTACAATTACTTCTTCCTGCTCTACTAGCCTTGACGTTCGAAAATGTATAAAAAATGTTCATAAAATCATTATGGAATGTTGTGGATCAATCGTCAAGGTTGTGCTGATGCTTAAGCAAGCTATTTTGACATACATGTCATTATATTATACATATCTCAAAACGCGCACTTAAGCATCGCTGCAATCTTAAGCATGCCTAAAGCCTCATTTATACATGCTAGTCAACTCGGCCGAGTGATATAGACTAGCAAGCCATTAGCACTCAAATAATACGTGTAAACATTACACGTAGGTATTATTTGAGTGCTAGTGGCGTGTTAGTCAATCACCTCGGCCGAGTTGACTAGCACGTATAAATGAAGCTTAAATCTGGGCGTATAGTTTATTTTAGCTTTCTGAATTCTTATTGCGAAATTTTATTTAGAAACATCAAAAATCGAATAATACTTTCGGAATATTTTTTTCAATTTTTTGCGCAGTAACGCAGTTCTTTTCTAATAACCTAATACAGGATAACTCAAAAGTAATTTAACACGCGCTATCAGTCAATATCTTGTTGCTCATGTTCTGCTTTTTGTTTATTTACATTTCATGTCTGTTATGGTTATGTAATTCCTACTATCCCCCATTTATTTTTTACAAGATCAAATGAATTGTCAAGTTTGAAAATTTGTATCAAACTATAAAGAAATATTCAAAACCACATGCACCGTCAAATATAGGAGAACATAAGAAATGCTTATTTTACAAATATAGTAATGGTTATTTTATTTTTCATTATTTGAACGTTAGTTCGAATCATATTCTCTTTGATTAAAATAATTGGAATGCCCATCATATATTGCATTAGAATAAAACTTTTCTCCTATATTTATTTGTTAAGCAAACTGTAAACACAGCTTGAACATGTTAATACATACATAGCTATGAGGAAGAATAAAAGGGCAAGCATAGTTGCAATTAAGATTACGCTTTGGCAGAAAAGTAAGATCAGTGTAGTTGAACTATTTGTTGAAGTATTTTTACTTTTAAACTTGCTTCATATATTTTTTAAGCAATTTCACAATAAAATTTGTTTTAATATTACCATTTATTAAAGTTTTATAAAGAAAAAGATATTAAAATTATAACTGTAATAGTTTGAACTGCAAAATTTCCAATTTAATGTCATGCTAAGAAAATCCTATTTTAATTTGAATTATAGTTCCGCACATTGAATGTAACACTATTTGCACTAAGGTGCAAATTATGTGTATTTTTTTAAAATTATCTAATAAAATTTATGGACGAAGGCGTACAAAGCATATCACATTTTTTAATGTGAAGCACACTGTTATGCATGCTAAAGTAATAGTTTTACCTCTGGAAGTTTTGGAAGACATATATACAGGGTGACATAGAAAAAACTACAATGCATAGCAACATGTGATCGAGGACAAAGAAAGAACAAAAAAAGTTCCTATACTCACATATCTGACTGCTTTTTGTTGTCAAGTTACAAACCGTTTTTTATATTGTTCTTGTTTTTTACTTTGCCTAGACGATTGACAGGCGAACTTTTTTGGAAAATGAACTGAATACTTTATTAGAAGATGTTCCATTGAATATTATAAGAACGTACTACATGCATGACGGAGCGCCAGATCATTATTCTAGAAGAATAAGAGAATTTCTGCAACGAAAAATTGGAAATAGGTGGATTGGTCGTGGGGGCCAGCTCGTAGTCCCGACCTTAATCCCCTCGATTTTTCATTTCAGGGATTTATGAAATGTGAAGTGTATTCCAAAGAAATAAATTGTGAAGATCAATAATTATGGAACAGAAGTGTGGAGTCTGATGATAGATTTCGTAATAGTGCTAACATGTTTCAAAGATGCAGTCAGTCATTAACAAGAACATTGGACATGTGTATTCAGGAACAAGGTCACCAATTTGAACACCTTATGTAGAACTAATATGTATCTTATATTTTTTAATGTTGTTTTGTTTAATAAAAGCCTTTTAACTTCAACAGCTTCTAACTTGAAAACAAAAAGCAATCGGACATGTGTGTATAGGAACTTTTTTTGTTATTTCTTGGTGCTCTATCACATGTTGCTATGCACTGTAGTTTTTTCTATGTCACCCTATATAAATAACTTTCAGTAAACTGACTTTATGATGTTACTTTGTAGTAAATTTTAAATATGCATACTAATACGGAATAAACTTCCTTTGAATATGAATTATGCATAATATATTACCAAGATAAAATATCCCTTAATCGGTTTCTTCTTTCTGCAGGTCCTTCTCCAAACAAGCAAATTGGTTCTCCTAATTGTCGTAAATTTCTTTTCACTTCAGCATCATCGGTTGATACATTAATTGACCTAGCCTTTTTCCTACGTTCAAATTCTTCCAATAGTGCTTGTTTATCCTTTGACATAGCATCTTCAAGTTCCATATATTCTACAAAAAATATTGGAATATCATCTTAATTTATGATACTCGTAATTTTTATTACCATTAGATATATGTATATGCGTATTTTGTGGAGGATTAATATCAGTCTCATTATTTTCACTTGCAGACTCTTGGGCAGCAGCAATACGGGCCTTTTCTGTTTCTTCCAACGATCCATAATGTATATTTCGTGGCTTTTTAACATATTGTACTTCATCTTCGTCTGACATCTTTTTATATAAGTAATTAAACACTTTACTCAAATTAATTCAAAAACAACATAACCAAACTTAACCTAAAACTTTATCAGAAAACGGTTTGTTTCCATAAATATGACGTTTAAAATTTTAAGATGCTTTACCACTATTTTCACTTTAAAGTCACTACAAACTGCTACTTTTTAGATTTTGTTTTGGTATCCGGCCTTATACATAGTTTTGTCTACACGTGCGTTAAATGCATCTCTCTATTCAATGTTTTTCAAAATCGGTAGATTCTTAGAAACAACACATTTAATTATATAGACCTTGTATGATTATAGCTGAATTACGATTTGAAAATTATAGCAAATTATTCACGTAGAGTATTAAGTAGTGTATAGATATGCATTGCAGAGTTTCGGTGTTTATTGTATTAAATGTTAGAAGTATTTACAATTGAACAAGAGCGATCATTGAACTTGCCGACGAGTTCATACATTTTCTCTTTCTTTTCCCAGGCTTTGAAAAGACTGAAGTTTATAAAAATAAATATGAAAGGCCTAATTAATGTACAGTCAGTATAAATTTTGACCCCCTTTTGGCTTTGAGTTTCTTTATAGTGATGCCGTTAACTTAGCCTTAAAAAAGTGTTTGTTTCATTGGTTTGAATTGAACTGTGTTCGCACGAAGTATACGTATAGGAATTTAGAAAAATCTAGATTTCTGAAGACTTTTATACGACAATTTTTTTAAGACGTACGGGTATTGATTTGCCTCAAAGGCTTGGCCCGGCAAATATTACGGACTATACATGGTTTATAGGGGTCTTACGTGGTTTCTATTGGCTCACTGACTCATAAAAAAACTAAGGGGACACATTTTTTGTTGGAATTTTCCAAATGACTGAACATCTACATACGCGTCTCCAAAAATTTGAGAAATTTAAAAAGTGAAACTAGAACGTTTTGTGTAGTGCATTTAAAAATATATTTGAATAGATGTGAGTTGTGTCATGATATGTAGCTTTTTGTGATTATCAGTGCAAAACATGGAATTGGAAAAGAATTGAAAAGAATGGTATTGATTATTTTTAATGTTTTCGACTTGTTATTAAAAAAAAGGTGACTCATAAGATTTATCAAGAATTTTTCGTGTCTCTTAAACTGGGAACATATAACAGTATTAAGCAACTGGTAACTGTACTTTTTATACTGAAAAACTAAATAACAAAGCTAACCAAACAAAACTGACTAAAAATGTTACCTCAACAATACTGTTTACGATGGAGATATCACCATTCCAATTTACAAACAATGTTTTCACAATTATTGGAAAGAGAAGCATACTGCGATGTACTTCTGGCCTGTGAAGGAAAGACCATTAAAGCCCATAAAATAGTTTTGTCAGCATGTAGTACTTATTTTGATACAATACTTTCGCAGTATGAAGAAAAAGATCCTATTCTTATAATGAAAGATGTAAAATATGTGGATATAAAGTGTCTTGTGGAATTTATGTACAAAGGAGAAATAAATGTAGATCATGTAAGTAATATCTTTTTTAAATAGATATGAGTAGTAACAATAATAAACGTAAACCATGTAAAACATGATTTTTGATTATAAAACCTACCTGGCATTTTATTTGGTAAATTTTATTTGAGATTAATTTATTTTAGTGTCACTTAGCCACATTATTGAAGACTGCAGAAGAACTACGTATTAAAGGATTAGCGGAAGTGTCATGGAGAGATGAAGAATGTAATAGCGAGGCAAACACGAATGGCATACAATCATCTGTTTTACCACAAGTTTCTACAGTCATGGACAGTCCGAAATCCACAGATCAATCCAATAAACGTAAACGAGGAAGGCCGCCTATAGACGACTATGATCAACCTTCACAGACAACACAATCTCCTCTAACCCCTAAAATAGTAAGCGTAACTGGTAATGCCGAAGATAACTACTCAAATGACGCAATGTCTAATAGTGATCAAGATTTGTCTATATGGGAAGAAGACAATGTGACTAATGATATTGACGATGCAAATGAATCAGATGAGCCCCCAGTGAAAGTGAAAACTGAAGTAGTAAGTTTTCCAAATTTTTCTTGATAATAGATAATAAGTAATAATAAGATTTCATACTAGCATATAACTCAAAATCAAAAACAGTTCCTGAAGTATACAGGGTCATTCACGGAACTGGTTCATTAGAACTTTTTGATGTTCTCGAAATTCACATTTCTGCAAATTTGTAATTATAACTGATATCATCTGGACTCATCAGCAAAATTATTTGCGCCATTGTACATTGTACCACTTCCGGTTTACCGGAAGTTGACGTCAACTTTCTTAATTTAAATAGCATGGTATATTTTTTATGAGTTTCTTGTATCGGGTACACAATTCTGCATCAAAACTTACTAAGACACCGTATGTCAAAAATCAGCCGTTTTTGAGTTATTCAATTTTTTTCAAATAGACAGCTAATTATAACGTTATGTTCAAAAATATGTATTTCTGAAGGTATTGCTGCTAAGGATCTCATATTTGGCATGTTATTAGCCGGAATAGCATACATCAAATTTACGTCCTAAAATTTATCATAATTTATACAAGGTCGTCCAAAACTAACGTTCATTTCAACCAACTTTACGTCGATAAAAATAACTTTTTTTTAATGGAACACCCTATTCAAAGTGTATTCAAAAATGCAATAATATACAGGGTGTTCCATTTAAAAAAAGTGACTTTCATCGATGTGAACTTGGTTGAAATGAACGTTAATTTTGGATGACTCTGTATAAATTACGATAAATTTTAGGATGTAAATTTGATGTATGCTGTTTCGGCTAATAGCATGCCTAATATGAGGTCTTTAGCTGCAATGCCTTCAGAAATACAGAGTTTTGAACATAACGTTGGAATTGGTCCTATATTTGAAAAAAATTGAATAACTCAAAAGCGGCTGATTTTTGACATAACGTTGGAATTAGTAAGTTTTGATGCAAAATTGAATAACTCAAAAACGGCTGATTTTTGACATAGGGTGCCTTAGTAAGTTTTGATGCAAAATGTATGCTCGATACAAAAAACTCATAAAAAATATACCATGCTATTTAAATTAAGAAAGTTAATGTCAACTTCCGGTAAACCAGAAGTGGTACGATGGCGCAAGTAATTTTGCTGATGAGTCCAGATCATATCAGTTATAACTACAAGTTTTCAGAACTGTTGAAATTCAAGAACATCAAAAAGTTCTAACGAACCAGTTCCGTGAATGAACCTGTATATGACCTTCACTTTATTAAAATTACATTTTTGTTCACAGTCGATTGCACAAAAAATAGCCAAAAGAACTTAAATTACAATAAATCTTAGTAAAAATAAATTAGTTTGCAAGTGTTAAGCGACTTAATACTTTCTGTAACATCAGTTTTACTAATCAAAATACTGGTATTGAAAAACGGATATATTGTTTCGTTGAGTTCATTGAATACGTTAGTATTTACAAAAATTACTGAAATAACACAGGCAATGTAAAGTAATGAATGCATAAAAAATGAGCATAAATGGAAATTAAAAGTCTAAATTAATAAAAAGGAAAATAAAATGAAATATAAAAAAGAAAACAAAAAATATTTCTGGAGATATAATCCCACATTACGGCTTATATTATTTGAAAGCCGGCGAATTTTGTCATCATGAGACGTTTTCGAAAATTGGACCGGTAGAAATTTACCGGTCCTCAGCTGATTTTATGTTAGAATTATTCTTTCAACCGTAGTAAATTAGTTTAGAAAACGTTTATTCTCAATTTCATCTCAACATTACCAACTTGGAAAGAGGTTCAAAGTAAGTTAATGTACCACGATTAAGCGAATAAATTCGCCATAAAATCGGCTGATTACCGGTAAATATTTACCGGTACAATTTTCGAAAACGTCTATGGATGTTCCAGTCTGATCTGCGAGTAATATAGAACGTACTAGACACGAAGCATTTATGTAAAATGTCTCTATAACGTCAAATTACAAATCCTAACTGTGTGTTGGGACAAGCACGATATCTGAAAAAAATACTGGGTTAATGAAAAGGTTTAAAACATTTTTTGTTTTAAAAATATATATTGGATCTCCCTTAAATGCCTATAAAGCTCCAGGTACCTCTCTTCTGTAAGAAATACAATCCTGAAGAACACTAACAGGAACTTCCTATAACGCTTAGTTTCCTCACATGAGGCAGTTAAAGAATATTATACTTGGTGATGTCTTTGCATTTATGGAAAATTTAACAGGTATGCCGACATACTTGTAACAAAATCTCCAAAAAAAAAAAAACATTTTAATGTTGCTCAAGTAATATTCTCAACTAAGCAAATAATGAACTGAGTGAGTAGTGTAAAAAACCAAAATCTGTATTTGTTTGCACAACGCTATTTTATTTTATAAATTTACAATAACTATTCAAAATTTCTACTACCAACTTCGAAGCATTTCATTGGACTTGAAATAATGGCTGGTTGTACACGCCGCAGCATATTTTCGTTTACGGTTTCTGTCGCCTCATGTATACGTCAAATACCACAAAAAAAAAACAGCAAAATGAAAGAGCAGAGAGAACCCTAAATAAACACACAACAAAACAGGATCTGAAGGGTCACGACAGGCAATGTAGATTTTTATCAGAATGCCATTGTACGCATGCATGCATTGTTGCCACGTGTAGCTTTTCCTGTGCAAAAAGTAATTAAATGTGACGCAATTACTTTTTATATGTAACTGGCACAGCTCTGCTTTCAACTATCAAAACTGTCGGCAACAGAATTTTGAGACCATTACAAGTTATCATAATTAATAAGGAGTTACATCTCAATTAGCATTAATTCAAGAGAGCATAGTGTCTACAACAGATTTATAAAATTCTGCTGTAAAACTGTCCCTATTTTGGAGTGGTTTATTGAGGATTATATCATAGTTGTCGCTTCATCTGATACCATAAAGTTTCAATTACATATAAATCTAGATTACTAGATGAATGAGATAGCGTTCTCGTATCATTCCTTTTATACAATTTCTGTTTGTTAATTTAGCAATATGGCTGGACGCACCCTTCTGTTTAAATAAATAGTATGCTTGCGAGTACAATTTTATAGAATTTGCTAACAATGAATTTTCAAGAAGTTGTATATATTTTAATAATCTATATCTCCTATGCATGGACAGACCATAATACATTGTGGAAACGTAACGGTTCTGTTAAGACAGTCTTTATGAAATGATTTTATTTTATCAGGTATTATTTTTTTGCTATGGTCGCCGACACATACACCAAATATTGATATAATTGCTAAATATGACTTGATTCCAGTCAATCTCTATGCACGTTAATTTATATTGTACCCAATTGAGTATGTTTTGTTCTCGCCCACCACAGATAAAAAAATCTACACATTCTCTAGGAATGTTGTGTGTGCTTGTCCTGCCGCAAATGTTGACTAAGCACCTTGAATATCGCTCTAAAACTGTTTTTGGTTGCCAGTACTCTTCCCACGTACATCAATATTTGCGGATTCACCATATTTCTTTAGTGGATATTAAACACAGTATTTTTCCAGTAATTGTTTACGTCCATTTTAGCACCACAATTTATAGAAGTTTGTTCAAAATAAGTTAAAATGCTCACTTTGCTTTCTTAGTCAAAACGTTCTTTTCTCTACTTCTCTTAAATACTTGTTTTGTTATTTTGCAATCTTCTGTATACACCCAAAAATATTAGTTGTTTGGTACTGAACGTTCAGGAAATTTATTTTGATAATACTGTAATGCTTCTACCAACTTTTTACAAATTAGATACACTTCCAGCATTTCACATTTTTCGAAAATAATGAAAATAGCATTTTCAAAGTAATAATTTACTAATGTGAAGTAGATAATAATAATAAAAAACTATTAATTTAACAACTAAAAGGAAAATCTGTATGTGAAATGCACTCCCTAACATTTTTGCTTTTATTTTCTTGTTTGTAAGTTTATATTAATAATGTTATAATAATATTTGATTTATAATATTTTCTTCAAGAATATCGAAAAATATACAGGTATGTCATTTAAAAAAGATATGCTTTTGTGAATATATTGACAATGGAGTTTTTAATTGTTTTTCTTTTTTTTTCGTATCAATTAGAATTAAAAATATCACCATCTTGCTTGGACACCGTGTATGTATACCTACCTAATATTGAAGCTAAGTGAGTTACAAACGACTTAATTATGTTTCGCAACTAAAATAGGCTGATACATTAATTTACTTACCTTGTTTATTAAACATATGCCCACATATTAAACATATTGACGGACAGTAGGAACAAGTGAAGTTTGAAAATTAATTTGTAATTTTTTGAATATTAGAAGTATAGTTAATTTTAATTAAGTTTAATTAGGTTGCGGCTATAACCGCCATGGCGCCAGCGAACTCTAGACACTAAGTAATGGGACGATGGCGGCTATAACAGCAATAATTTGAAAACGTAAATGACAGGTTTAATGACTCAAATAAGCAATTTTCTGTGTGCAACAAAGTATTTTTGGGAGTTTTACATGAAATGTTAGTTCATAATCAAACAAAAATAAATAAATGGCAAAAAAATTATTATAATTTTATAATTATTACATATTATTTTCGGTATGCCACGTTTCAAAGCATAGTGCAGGACACAATGCAGGTTTTGACATGCAATTCTTCTTCTCTGTTTATAACATTGTTTACAACGCAGAAAATATGTTTTTCGCTGATAATTTTCAGGAGCAGAAATTTTCTCAGGAAAATGCTGTGTTCCATTGTAGTTGATTTCATTGGTTTGGATTCGTGCACACTTAAATTGAACCAAAGACCTTCCATCCTGTTTATAATGTAAACCAGTTAGAGATCGTATGATTGCTTCCCTGTATTCTATAAACTTCATTTGAGAACCTAAATATCGCTAATGTATCAAAAAATGCAAATTTTTTTGTATTCTATTTAAAGTGTAAAATCAATAATAAACAAATACTTACCAGTATTAAGAATAAATATCGTTAGATGTATCAATAACAACTATAAATTCAAGAGAAAACACAATCGCACTACTCCCTTCACAATCACGTGCATACTGAAGCTGCAATAAAGAATTGTTTCCAAAACATGACACTAGACTTTTACTTGTACGCCGGTAAATGCACATTTGTGCCGCTATAGCCGTAGTAACTCAAAACGACCGTTTCGTTCTGGACGGCTATTGCCATCATGCCACAGTGAACTTCGCTTTGACTGCTATAGGCGCAAATGTCCGTCAACGTGTTAATAGTAGAACCAATATGCCGAACATTTAATGAAAAGGTGGGTCCACATTTAAACATTTTGCCCGATCGAACAGAACAAGCCGAGCGCGCAATAACAAACACAACGAGCAAAACTTCGGTTTATTCGAAATGTTCGTTCCATTTGCTGTGTTCCCGGCATCGCCACTTTATTTTGTTTGCAGTAGTAAATTAATATATCAATCTGGAATGCCTACCTAAATTTATGCGCCAACAATGGACA
Organism: Holotrichia oblita; assembly: GCA_023690525.1. Taxonomy (NCBI): domain Eukaryota; kingdom Metazoa; phylum Arthropoda; class Insecta; order Coleoptera; family Scarabaeidae; genus Holotrichia; species Holotrichia oblita. Next base: position 47,888,607 of record CM043021.1, read on the forward strand.
CGGCAGACTTAGTTGTGGCTGCAAGCGCTTTTATCATGATATGCAAGTTATTGAAGAATAAAAAGGAAAAACCAAGGAAAGTCTGGATAAGAAAATTGTATTGGAATAGTTCAAATAACATCTTACAATACAATTATAATAATGTATGTTTATATATTTAAATCAAACAAAAACACAGTCGGAAAAATCAAATTTTACAACGCAAGAAAAATAGAATTTAAAAAAAAATACAATTATATTAAACACTTTATATTATATAATATTTTTACCTAAAAAGACTCACCTTTTCTTAACTTAACTAATCCGTGAAAATGTGCATTGAAGTGTGTACATCTATCTTTTCACTAGTGCAGCTTTTCTGTCAAGTCTCTTAGTTTTACTTTCATCAATCCTATTTTGAAAATACTCTTCAATACCCCATGAATAAATTATCGATTCAAATTCGATCGGAAGTAAATATAAACGTTCTTGATAATATTAATATACAGTAAAGACAAGACAGGCTAGAAACAATAAACCACAGAGTAAAGATAGAGTTGTTATGCTCGAAGAAATAGTATTGGCATATTGCAATGTACACCGATATGCATCTGTAAGAGGTGTTCCAAATTATATGAGAATAATTATTGTGCTACACAAAAAAACTACAAAATCACAAAATACACGATTATGCCATTGTCCTCGTACAATTTTCTTACAGCTTTTAGATCTTTACAAAACTCAAATAAAAATTATAATATAAAATATATATATATCGCCAGACAAGCGATACAGCTTACGGAGTCACTGCAACTAAGCACCCACCACATTAAAAAAAAATAAATAAATAAATAAAAAAATATATATATATATTTCGTAATACATTTTGCGCACTTCTTACTTACAAGTGGAAAACTCAATTTGTATTTTGATATGCTACATATTGCATCATGTATTGTAAATAAATTCATCATATATTTATATAAGTACAGTGAAATCCGTTTAACACAAACCTGACGGCACCGACATATTTGTTCGTGTTAAAGGATATTACGAAAAGTATATAGGTATATATGTATACACGTAGGTTCAGATCGCATTGCACCATAGGAAGTTACAATATACGTATGGAACGCAGTGCGATGTGGTAACGCGCTAGTCACAAGTTCGATTGTCGACTCACAGAACGAATATGCCAACGACTGCATCCTTGCTCGGTTTAAATTCAACTGAATTGTGGATACGTGTGTCTCGCTAGACACAAGCTATAACGCGAAGAGAGGGATACGCTGTTGCAATTCGTACTGCCTATGATGCATTGTGAGCTGAACCTATCTGTATGTACATAATAATAATAATAAACTGACTTTATTTTCCTTCAGTTATTACAAAAGTAGTTAAAAAAAAAGTAATTCAAATGCAGAGTATAAGTAATAACAAAGAAAAAACGGTGGAGTTCAGGTCATGACAAATCGCCATACCTGCTCTTCCACTCAACCGTTACTAAAACTAACCTTAACTATAAAGAAAAAATAAACAAATGTATTGTAGATAACATGAACACCAAAATGAGACAATAATACAATAATTCCTAGTTGGTAATAAAGAAAGAAAGAAAAAAAGAAATGAAATGTCCGCCGCACTACTGCCCCGCAAACAAATACGCAAAATACTTTTTTTTTTAACTGTGGATATTAACGCATTTTTTTATATTAATTGGTACAGAGTTGTACACCTTCGAAGTCCTATAAGTAAATCCTCTCTTAAATAATTCAAGTCTATGCAGAGGAGGCGTCAAGGCACCCCTGTACCTAAGATTAATAGTGTGAACATCTGTCCTGAAACGAATTCTGTTATAGAGATATGCAGGCTTCCCCGTGACGACAATTGAATGGCATAAAGTTTGGAATGCAAGAGTCTTCAATTTTTCATATTAAGCCACCCCACTTCACGAAGCTTATGTGATATATGTTCTCTACGCCTGATACCGAAAATCAGTCGGAGACAGGAATTTTGAATTTTCTGTAATCGGTATGTATCAGCCGCAGAAATATGTGAACTATACAATGAATCGCAATAATTAGCATGGGAGAAACGAGCGCCTCGCAAAGTAGCTTCTTAGTCTTTACATTTAAAAACATTCTGCTAGCATATACTGCCCTCAGTGCAGCATAAGACCTCTGCAAACACATGCTGACGTGTTCATGAAATTTCAGCTCATCGTCAAGGACAACTCCAAGGTTCCTGACACTACGCTGTAAATTAACGAGGTTACCATCTACAGTAATATTAATTTTATCACGATAAGACGTATCTAAATTATTGTCGGACCAAATAAGATTAAGTTAGACTTAGTGGGATTCAGACAAAGTGAATGAGCTTTAGAAGTAAGAACTAGTTGTTCTATATCATGATTAAGCTTGTTACAAGCATCCTCAACGGTATTGGGGAAGAAAGAATAGTAAAGTTGTGTGTCATCAGCATAAAAATGACACCGACTAAATTTCAAATAGTTGATGAAGGTAGATGTGTATATTGAGTACAGGAGTGGACCCAGGATTGAACCCTGCGGTACACCGCACACAATTGGAAGAAATGAGGATACCCGCCCATCAATGACCACGCGCTGCGTTCTGCCACAGAGATAATTATATAAAAGAGAGGAAGCATTAGAGCTTAGTCCAATGTATTGAAGAATGGATAACATAAGTGTATGATTAAGCGTATCAAAAGCCTTGGAGTAATCGATCAGACACATCAGCGTTTATTTGCCCTCATCCAAACCCCCAAGAATATCATCAACAATATTGATCAATGCCGTAGCACAACTGAAATTCTTCCTGAAGCCAGATTGCACCGCAGGAAGTACATTGTTATTAGTTACGTAATCTTTGAGTTGAGATTCAATAATTTTTTCAGCGACTTTAGATAGAACTGGCAATATGCTGATTGGCCGGAGATCACCGTACCCCCCAACGGAAGGTTTTTTAGGCAAGGGAATTACTAAAGATCCTTTCCAACAGTCAGGAAATTCAAACTTTTTCAAGCATGTATTTATGATATGCGTTATATAGGGCAAAATATGCGGACAACACAGTTGCACAAAGAAAGTATTGAGGCCATCCACACCAGCAGAATGAGTAGTAATAGATCGGATTACATCAAACACAGTGTTCTCCGACACCGCTGCAAACTCAAAGCAATTGTCGTTAAGACGTGAGTTCTGGTAGTAATGATAGAGTTCGTAATCAGGTTGCAGATTGGGAATCGATTGTATAAAAAAATTATTAATAAGCTCAGGGTTTTTTAAGAAAGACGGAATTTCACTGTAGACATTATTTACTATACCCGTGTTCCGTAACAGTTTCCACATGCTCTTACTATTAGTACCGTGAGTTTTTAATCTATGTTCCATATAAGCCTTTTTCTCACGTCTAATTGCCTCTGTGGTCATATTTCTAAGAGATTTATAGTAATCCCATTTTGCCGGAGATTGATTTGTTTTGAAAGACTGGTAAGCGCGGTCTCGTAATTTCTGCATAATTTTAATAGTGTCAGTTAACCACGGTGCCGGTGCTCGAGTAAAACGCGAATTTATTAAGGGAACATGGAGATTCATAATGGCCATTAACTGTTCAATCGGAACTATTAACATCCTCCATATCGTATATTAAATAAAACGGTATCCTGTATAGATCTACCAGGAATAAGTTGTCGTCGAAATGTTTAAAACTTCTATAAGTACGAGATAGCTGTTTAGGTTTTGCTTCGTCCAATTTTAGAGCACAGTAAATCATCATATGATCGGAAAAGTGAACATTGACCACACCTTTGTCGTCCACCAAATTTACGTTTGAGGTGAAAATTAAGTCAATCAACGAGGAGCTGGAAGCTGTGATACGTGTAGGTACATCGACTATTTGCATTAACCCGAAAGAGGACATCACATTCGCTAGCAGCGAAGCCTGCATACTTTCGAATGTGGTCATATCAATGTTAAAATCCCCAAGCAAAACTACATGATCAGACAGATGAAATAAATTAGATAACGTATTTTCAACTTCATCAAGGAAAACACTGCAGTTGAACTGTGGGGACTTATAAACAACACCAATCAAAATTCGTTTCCCGTTAACGTTAACCAACACCCACAGCTGTTCAATCAAATCACTAGTCTTCAGAATTTTGTAAGGTAAATCATGCTTAAGATACATAGCGACCCCGCCCTGCTCTATCCCGACGAACCAATCCGTAATTTTCTATATTCAAACTCGTGTTATCAGTGTTTATATTTAACCAAGTTTCACTCACACAAAAAATTGAGAAATCATATTGCAGTAAAATATTTCTAAACTCACCAAACGAGGGCAGCAGCGAGCGGACATTCACGTGTGCCACACCGAATCCATTAAGCGGCACAGCCATGCAGTCTCAAAAACAACGCCGAATGTGTACCTATGTAATACTCTTAAAATTAAGTAAAGTAACAAGTGATAAGTAATTAGTACTGTATAGTCACGTATATCTACAAAAAAAAATCATAAAATATGTGAAGCCGGCGCAACAATAAGTTTTTATATATTCTATTAGTAAATATGCTAAAAAATAAGAAAGAGACTATGTAAGTGTGCTCCTCTGAGCAAATAGTAAAACTACAAAAATAAAACAAATGCGAAAACAAAAGTAAGACAATGCAATATAAGAAAAACCATAATTTAATTAAGTTTCACAAGTTGTTGCATATCTCTCACTTTGAGTATCCCGGATCCTGTCTTAACGTTAACATTGCCATTGAAGATCCAGCAATTCTTCCTACCGAACTTTTCACGGGCAGCACTGTATACATCATATCGGTATTTAGTTAGATCTTCCATAATAAAAAGGCTAGTGCCTTTTAAATGTTTCTTGGGCTTTAATACATCATCCCTGTGGCAGTAGCGGGTAAATTTGACAATAATTTGCCTAGGGTTCTTTGAAGAATTTATTTTGCCCAGTCTGTGACAGCGATCAATGAATTCTGGCTTAACTTCGACGTTTAATTTTTTCTTACAAATATCAATCACCGTGGCTTGTACATCCTCATCAATTTTTTCATTAACGCCACTAATTCTCAGGTTATTACGCCTGCTATATTGTTCTAACTGGTCCATTTTATGAACGAATACGGAGTTTTGTTCTCGGAGTTTTTCATCCTGTTTATCGACGAGCGTTTTTATATCACTTATGAGTTTTTCTTTTATGTGCAGTGAAATGTTGTCGGTTACACGTTGTATAAATATACTATCACTAAATTCTTGCATGCATTCTTTAACAACTGATTTGATTTCCGAAATTAATTCTCTAGTCAACGGCATTATGATACTATGTATATCTAAACGGCGAAGTTTACTTCTTTTCGTGCCGGGAATACCTTTAAAAAAGCAGATTTTGCACAGAGCAAACACGCACGTTACACTCCGCTTGCCGGCTACATGCGAATACATATAGGTACTCAACAACATTACGTTTAGTACATTTTATTTACATAGATATGTATACATGCCAATAAAACAAAAATATTAACAACAACCAATAACTTAATGAAATTCAGTACAAAATTTGCAATTAAAAAAGAACAATGAAACGTTTATATCTTTTTTGAAAAATAATCTGATATATTTTGTGTATTGTCCTTTAGATCAACAACAATTGTCAACATTGTCTCATTTGCTTTGATTTCAAACACCTTGTTATTCTCGCCGACGCGGCAGCTGTTTTCAGTATTTTGTTTATTCCGAGAAGCGATATCTTTTCGTGTTAAGCAATTTTTGTTCGTGTTAAGAGAAAAAAATGTATGCAAATACATAGTACTTTTTCGAGACCGCTTTATTATTTCGTGTTAACCGATATTTCTTCTTAAGCAGGTTTGTGTTAAACGGATTTCACTGTATAAAGTCTATGAAGACGAGTAGCAGAACTGGCAGTTGTCAAAATACATAAGTGTATATGAACAAGCTAAGTACCCTTGCTCCTTCAAATTGACGTATATGCCCGTTTTAATTACGAACGATAATTAAATTGTTTATACCTACTTCATTTACCTTAAAGGTGTAGAAACATGTAATACTTATGTAGTAGTTAGAAAGGCATCTTTTGTATAGTAAAATTATATTTAAAAAGTATAATGATGTACAAAAAGAGACCGAATTTATTTGTAAACGACGTTAAATTTTGAAATACTTTGTATAATGTCAGCAAGCAGAACTGCAAACCCTATGACATCAACTTTGTACTGGTAAATACTTATTTACATTTCCGAGGTTATTCAAAACTTGTGAAACTAATACTTGTTATAGTCCATTTTTTTCCCCTTCAGGTTGAAGACTGACATTTTCTAATTGATATAAGGTTTAGCACTATTTTATACATCGATGCAATGAACCTGGTGTGCGCATAAATAACATACAAATAACAATTGCTTGTTCAACTTATAACCACTAGGCCACTCCGTATTTTTTTATTACCTATTGCTCGGATTAAAAAATTCTCGTAATCGCATCATAACATGGCTTAATGTTACTGGTTTTGGAAATTCAAACCTTATACACACTTACAGTGGTGGTAATTAAGAACGCTAGATTTTTGGGATATTTTTCATTTTTACTGGTGATACATTAAGTAATTAAGCGGTATATATTTTATTGATGTAGAAATATATTCGTAAACAAAATAAAATATTTAATGTATTCCATAGATAACATTTTATATAGAAACAGAACAATTCATGCTGGACATTTATTAAGAACAAGGGCTAGTGTATTTACAAACTACATCGTATACTCTAAAAACAGTCACTGTTACACCTAATTGTTAATATTTTGTGGGAAACCCTTTATTTTGTAAAACTTCGCCACATATCCAACCCATAAATTCAACGAGACGGGTACAACGTTCTTGAGGAATACTCTGCCAACCACTTGCTCAAACAGACCATCTAAATTTTTTATATCTTTTTGTCGCACAATCCTTTTGAGATCGTCCCATAAGTTTTCGATAGAGTTCAGATCCGGACTGCACGAGGGCCAGGTCAGAACGGTGACTGCATTCTAATGTAGCCAATTTTTTACTATACACGCGGTGTGCTTCGGATCATTGTCGTGTTGGAATTTCCAAAAAACCGGCAAGTTCTCCTCCGCATAAGGGAGTATCACGGTTTCTACAATGTTCATGTACATGTACTGGTTCATATCGCCAAACCATTATGGAACCACCTTCATGCTTCAGGATTATTTCAGTATACTTCGGATCGAATTCTTTGCATGGTGGACGACGTACGTATTGCCTGCCATCAGTTCCTAATAGATTGGTTAGTAGTTGATTCTCTATGAATTGTTGCAAATTGTATTCGTACCTTTCGATTACGCTTGTTAACCCAAGGTTATTTGCGCGCCACTCTTCCGAACAATTGCGCGTCACATAAACGATGTGTAATAGTTCTTGCTGACATCCCAGAACGAGCTTCTCCAAATACGTATCTCTTGCCTTATTGCGTTAGATCCCAGTCGAGGATTTTTCTTTGCTAAACGTACAATTCTTGTGTCAGTCTTAGCAGTGGGTTTTCTGGGTTTCTGTTTTCTTTTTATATTTTGTGTAGTATTATATAACTAGTGGTTGACATCATGAAATACAATTGTTTTTGAACACTGCAAATGCTCTGCTATTTTTTATAGGACCATTTTCTGTCGTATACTTAAGAATTCATTTTCTCATGGTAGGATCACAACTTTTGCTTTTTCCCATGTTTATTCGAAATTAAAATAATTGGAAATATTATATATGTATACGTACTTATACCAAGAGCTAACTTTTAATGCGATGATCCTCTTTATATGAGTGAAAGAAGGATGAAAATATTATTTCTATGTGTTAACAAAGTCAAGAAATACGGATGCTATTCTGCTGGACAATTGTGTGTTGTATGCTGTCGCTGTCTAACAGCAAGTACCCACCACTGTTGAAAATGCTATCGTCTCATCGATCTTTTCAATTTCAATCAATTCAACGAAGCCCTCATCCGTACTACTGCGAGGTGAGAGGGACGAATCATGCGCATGTATGCTTATAGTTGAAGTCCGCCCCTTTTCCAGTAGACCAGAATGCAGTCCACAGGTTGCAAATAATATCCCGGTATATTATATAAATCATAAGTACGTGAAGGTCAGAAAATATATATATTAATAAATAATAAGTTCTCGATATGCACAGTAATACGGAAAAGTGACAACTAGTTGATATCCACATCATTCTTAATTATATGTCCATGCTGATTCGGTGAACTGTAACCGTTTGTTTCGTTCCGAGACATCGGGGATTGATAAACACCTGCTCTGCACATGTGTTTTAAAGAGAATTCATAGACTTGTAAGTTTCGCGAATACAAATCATATATATTGAATGTACACATTAAAACTTAATCAGGTACACATTAAAACTGAATCAGTAAGTGCTTGATAATTTAATGCCGTTCTTAATTATATGGCTACCACTGTACCACCTAGAAAAACTTTGCTTGTGTAGTTAACATTCTGACTAATAATGCAAGAACCCGTCTAGAAAGCTGATGTGATCTGTGATAATACATTAAAAAATTCTGTTTATAGTTAAAATTTTTCTTTATTGAGAAATTCTTCACGAAAAAAAAAACTGAATAACCAAAAAGAAAACTCAACATTTAATTTAAGTATTTTTAAATATTATGGAAAATAGTGCTTAATTAATTGATAATTAATTGTTTGGTTAATGTTGTTGTTTTTTTACAAAATAAAAGAACTTTATCATCATAGAACGTTACTGTTTGCAGTTAACTTCCGCAAATTTTAACCGTTATACTGATTATTTGCATACTCGGGTCAATCCACCAAAAAATAAACTTTAAAAATACAAAAGGACATCTGTAAAATACTACTTTAGTCATAAAACGGTTGCTAAAAAAAGTTTCTTATCAAAGACATTTAACGAAGGAACAGCTGAATCGTCTCTTTTTCGTGGTTAGAACTTACTCTTCCAGTTGTATTATACACTGTTGCTTTGATCGACCAGCGTTTGAGAATTTCTTGTGATAAACAAGCCAGTTTGACGAACACATTTGCACAGCTTCCAACATAACTTTAGTACACTGAGTGTGATCGGTTTGGGAAACCTACTGGATATTCGTATTCTCTACAGTCGTATTAGTTTCTAACGTATGCAGTTACATAAGTAGTCATGACGAGAAGATAAGGAAATGAATTCTTGTTTATAGTTTGATAGTTCACGCTACATGTTCGGTTGAAGATCAATTGTCGGTAAAAATTTTTAGAATACAACGTTTGTTGTTTTTTTTTCTTATCTTATGCTTTAAAAGAGCCTTCCCAAAGAGCCCTCTGTCTTTTGACCGTTATTGAAGGCCAGCTCTTTTGGTGCTTTCTGAGTTGTCTTTTGACTTGTTGCCCTGGGTTTTCCTGTTCGTTGTATGTCTTCGTTTTCTCCTGCATTTGTTATATCTTTATAGTACTGTACACTCCTTTTTTTGAGTCATCAATTGAAGGGGTGGGTGCAATAATGAGCCATACGCTATTGTAAACAATATTGTGTTTTACATATGTACTAACTAAAATGAACCAGCCGCATCGTTTGGTGCAACAATGAGCCACATATTGTACATAGTGTTATGTGTATACATTCTGTAATTATATTCGGTGCAAGAATGAGCCATGTAACGTAGTTTTCTCGAAACCGTGTTTTTGGCGTATGGCCCCCTCAATTGTATTTGTGATATTTCTCATTGAATCCCCTCGTTTATGATGCGCGACAATTTGTATTTCTTTTTCTACAGTTATTTGGTTCATGTTAGCCATTTACGCGACAAATGTATTCATTTGTGTAAGTAAGTCTGTACTATCTGAAACGACACAAAAAAACCAAAAGATTATATTATAATTAATATATAGTAAATATATTACTACCAGTTTTTCGAAGACATAATTCTAAATCTTATACTAGTATGAAGACACTTAGTAGTTCATTTGTCTTTTAAAGTTTGTAAACAATTAAGCATTTCAAAATAAAGTATGTAATTTTCTACTAAATGTTACCGTTAGAAAAAAGTATAACACTATTTGAGCAACACGCAAAAATAATACCACAAAGATAATGTGACAATCAATATGCTATACTTAGCTGCTTTTTGATTGTTGCACAAGTTATAGATTTATATACCTATACCGTGTATCCCCGGATCGACGCATGAATAAGAGTCTGTAAATTTTTTAGTTGAAATTTCATCTTCTGGGGTTCAACCCTGCTTGGGTAGAAAGTAATTTGTGACAAAATGTTATTAAGAAAACTTGTTCAGATTAATAAGTTGTGCCAAGGAAATGTTTGTGTTGATTTATTTTTAAGTGTGCTATAAAAATAAATACCTATTCATGCGTCGATCCGGGGACACACTGTATATTATATAATGTCGAATTGCTTACAATTTCACTTGTAAACATAAACCCTTTTTGTATACTATGCAATTCAGGGTATTTGAAAAATAATAGCTTGTATAACAACACAACAACACGTGTGTCAAGTATCGATTCAAGATACGCAAGTTCACATACATATACATATGTACAGGTAAATACACATGTTATAGCCGTATAGTTACCCGCTAGCTTAATGCCCTATGCATATGACTACAGTCATTTTTTGTATTTATTATTTGCAAAATTCAAGGTTAACAGGATACATAATATTAAGCAATTTTTATTATTACATATTTAGAAAGAGAAAATCGCAAGGCCAGGCATGACTCAAGCTTTTATTTCCATTTCGCGCGTTAAATCTTAGCTCTACTTATACATTACATTGATCCCGTTGTGTATATACAGATTTCAAAACCTTCCAGATAGTGATGTTTTTATTATTATTAACAAGTATCATAATTTTCTAATTGGTGAAATAGATTTTAGAAAAATAATTTGTAATATGCGCATTTTTTTTTGTTTCGCTTGATTCTAAATTCTACAAAATTTATGATATTTCTAGTTCTACGCAGATGTTACAAAGGTAAAACATACAATGGAAATCTTGTTTGAATGTTATCCTTATACTTCTTGATTTTATTGAACTACGATTTATTGTACAGTCGAATTCCTCTAACTCGAAACACTAAAAGTCCACGAAAAAGTTCGAGTTACAGAAAATTCGAGTTAAAGGAATTAAAATATATATGTATAAACTTTATACGTAACGTATGGGACTGCAAAAATATTCGCGTTAAAGAAAATTTCGAGTTAGGGAAGTTCGAGTTAGAGGAATTCGACTGTAGTTGGTTCCAATAGAAGAATTTTGTCTATAAACATTTAAAATTATTTAAGTACTAATCATAAATCATCTTTTTGTCGGAAAATTTAAATGAAATATCAATTACTTTCTATTAAAAGATGTAAACCAAAAATCTTTTTCAATCTTAATATTTTTTATATGAAGTCACTTGCAAATTATTTAATTCTTCGAAAATGACTTCGAATTTCTACAAATATTTAAACCCTATGAAAGTGATTGAAATTTCTTGAAAAAGTTCATGTAAATAAGTAACTCAACATATTACTATCTCGACTTTCTAGTGTTCAAACTAAGATTAGTTTCGCAAATCTATTAATTTTCGTTTCTTGATAGTTTCGTACAGATTGCGTTCCAACACAATATATGCATTGCGAAACATTTTTCAACTTTAAATTGCAGTATAAAAATTACACAGATCATTACATAAAAGAGATACAATATCGAATAATTTAAATTAAAAAAGCATTTAAATCAAAACACAGATGTATCATAATTCATGGCAGCTTTGCAAATGGTTAGTTTATTGTGACATTTGCCAAATAACTGATATCAGAAAAATATTTGTCATGCTATAATTAAAACACTTTCTGGTATGTAAAAAATGCTTATGCAGTGTTAGTGCAGTTGTTACTGATTCGGTTTCTTCAACCTTAGGAACTAAATTTCGAATATAAACATAATTCACGCAATCGATATGGTTAAAAACGCCTGGTCTTTAGGTCTTAGAAATTTACTATTCTCAGAACCAAATATGAATATTTTTTCTACTCGTTCAACTAGTGTAACCATTATTGTACGACTAGTATTTAACGCAATTAAATAATACCAAACTGTACATAAAGCATTTTCACAAACTAACGCTAACTGTAATAATAATGTAATAGTAATTAAAACAATCACAGATAAAGGAATTATTTAAATTAAATAGTTAATAAAAGAACCAAGAATTTATTAAAGACAAGATTTAAAGCAAAAAGTAAAACCTAAATAAACAATGTATTTTATACGGGTGGACTAAATAATTAAAAATATTTAATTAAAAACAAAAGTTCAACAAAATTTTATTTTGTAGTAGGTTTTTATTTGCTGGGTACACTCTGTATAGGGTAAATGTTCTAAACATTTTTTACTAGCTTTTGGACGATCATCACAGGTAGAGTCGTTATTTATTTATTTTTTCTAGTTGGTGAAGTTGGGTATTTGTGTCGGTCAGATTTCTTTCTGGTCGTTTTGATCTGGTACTTTTGATAACATATCTTGCTCGTGAGTTAGAGAACATTGTTTTTAAATTCTCACCGCGGATGTGGAACAGTCATTATCTGCATATGACGTCGTAGCGAACATTTTTCGCCAAGTTAAGGCTGTGTTCCGTAAATATAATATTGTAACCGTGGTTTTGGTAATCCTGAAAATCGTACATTTACGGAACTCGGTTATCTGAAATTGGTACATTCAGGTTGTTACCAAACAAACCGCTATTCAATTACGGTTACTGCTGGTTTGTTTTTGTTTGACAAGAAAACAGTATGGAGGTTAAGCACAACATTTATAAAATAAACTATATTTATCGATTATATTGAACTATTGGCTTTTTATTATAGAACATTGATAAAATAACATGTGCATACTGTTCGTATGTACCTATAAATTGCAATAATATAGTTTTGTTTTCTATTGTAAAGTCTAAACAGCTGATGAAATTGATCAAATCATATCAACATCGTTCCGTAAATATTTAGCACGGAAATGTACCGCAACCAACCACAACCAAGACCTTGGTATCTTATGTTCGGTTTACGGAACACAGCCTTAATGCATAGATAATATAATACTTGTAGATCAGCAACTCAAAATAAAATAAGCAGTAATAGTTTGTGCGCATGCGCATATCAGTATTGGTGTGGCGGCCAGTCGACTATGGCGCTCAAATCGATTGCGGGAAATTTGAATTTATTTCATATATAAATTTGGTCAAATATTTATATTTGTTCTTATGACAAAATATCTATATAGTTACATTATTAACATTCATAAAATAGGTTACTATACAGAAATTTTATAAATGTAAATAATGTAACTATAGATATTTTCTCATAAGAACAAATATAAATAGCACTTAGATGCAGTGCTGTTCGATTGTAGAAAAACCTTAAGCATTTCAGTTTTACTTTGTGTATGGATAAAATCTAAACAATAATCTATTGCAATGTTAAAAAATCAGTTTGTTTCCATTTTGTACGTGACTGCTAACTGTTGACGAATATCAGGTAACATAAAAGCATTTTTTTTTTAATCTTTATTCTTTTCTATCTTTATTACAAGTTATATATATATATATATGTACATCTTTAATTTAAACAATGTATGTTACTTTCGTGCTTTAATTTTTTTATATTTTATTATAGCCAACTTTTTAATTTCATCATTGACATTTCTTAAATCACTACCTTTTAATATTTTATTAACATTTACTATCCAGCAGTGAATATAAAATAATACAAAATTGTTTACAACTGTATCAAAAACAATATGTGTTTGACATGTAAAATACGGTTTTACAAATTTTAATATTGCATTTCTGAAAAGTTGTTTCACATTCTTATCAATGCATATATTAGGTAACACTTCATGCCCAATTTCTATCATTTGCGTAAATAAGTGTGCATACATTGTTGAAGGTTTTAACAAAGCATTAGCGTGGTATTCTCTGGCTGTAATTAGTATATGCTCCTCATGTGTCTGATTTGTCAAGAGATCTTTCATACAGATGTTGCACTTGCCTACATTTTTTATTATCTTTTTGCTAGAAAACCAGCAATATACGCATGTGTATATACGGCATTATTTGTCGGGATATTTGAAAAATCAAAATTATCTATAGGGCATGTAACAACTACAGGAACAGGAACGTCAGTAGTACTACAAAGCAGTTCCCTCAGTGAACTCAGAGCTCCCTCGGTGACATCTTCTTCACAATTTGCAGCAGGAGAATGAACACTTCTAAAATTGCTCACAATCAAACTTTTAAATGATGTCATAAAAGAATGTGCGGTGGGGTTGATATTTCGTATCCCATGGCTGCGAATGCAACTAAAGAAGTTTTCTACTGGGTCTTGGTTTAAGTTCCTTGTACATAAATACTTAAATCCGATCCCTGCAACTTTAGTCCATAAATATTTCATATTTTCGATTGTAGTCACCCAATTTTTTATTGATGGTGGAATAGTCTGTTGTCCATTGGGATTAATAAATTTCATGCTATTTAGGACTCTTACTGCTTCATTCCAAAAATTTATATGTAGGGAATTTGCAGAGACAGCACATCGCAATATTTTCTCTTCAGGCGTAAATTTTGAAATTGAATTCATGCTGTCAAATAGTTTGTCTACAAACAGCAACAAATCAGCTGTGTCTGCAGCACTTGGATTCAGGTCACCTAAAAAGATAGATTAACATTAGCATTATGTATGAACATAGAAATATCTTACAGAATTTACCTTTATTTGAAAATACTCTCATTATCGAAGAAACCCTGTGAGAAAAGACTTGAGCAGCATTCTTCACTTTCATTTTCCTAATTTTTTCAGGATATACATGCTGGTCAGTAAGTTTATTCAGCATTTTTGTATCGTAATCCCCAATGTCCATCTCATACATTTGAATGACATCCATCCAAGTTGCAACTTGAACGCCTTTCTTCCAGATAAACTGAAGATTGCCCTTTAGTAAATTATTTCGAAGGCCCTTTAATAAATGTGGGGCATCGTACAAATGCACAACTTCATCACCCCCAATCAAATAGCCCTGTGCTCTATTTTCAACATTCAATTGTTGAAAATGCCTTTCAGTTTCCTGCTTCAACATTTTTATAGCTCTACTATTAGTAGCATGCTGGTCAGATACTGTAGCAACAACACATAAACCAATTTCCTTAAGTGAACCGATAATTTCCTTGATGTTGCGGACAATATCTGGTGCGCTCATACCTGCCTCAGAGAAAAAGAAAGCAACAGGCTGCTTCCATTTTTTTCTAATACCCCTTGCCATAAAAACCATGGCATGGTCTGCTAAGGCTTTCTTCATACCATCTCCACAATTAACAAAACCATCAATTTTGTCATTTTTTTTGGTCATAGTGAAGTCCAGGCTCAATTGACATTTCATCGAACACCAAAGTACAATAGCGGTCCATGACATCCATTTTGGACACAGATGTTTTGAAACATTTCATAATCGCATGATTTATTCCACAATCGAAAGGAACCTTATTGAGTAGTCCTGTTAATGTCCTCCGTGAAGGCAGTGCAAATGTTTGTTTTAATGCTGAGTATGCCTTTGGACTCAGCTTTAATAAAGATAAAGCATATATCTTTTCATCAAGATCATATCTGCGACCTCTACCTTTCTTTTTTCTGTGTTTCAATTGAGATATAACAAAATTTGCAGACCTCACAGTCAAATGTTTTCTAAGAAACCTCTCAGATTGAGCATATTCTACTGCTTCCTTTAGCCTACGTTTGTAAGTCTGTTTC
The DNA here is from genome assembly GCA_023690525.1 of Holotrichia oblita. Taxonomy (NCBI): domain Eukaryota; kingdom Metazoa; phylum Arthropoda; class Insecta; order Coleoptera; family Scarabaeidae; genus Holotrichia; species Holotrichia oblita. The sequence continues at coordinate 47,904,470 of CM043021.1, forward strand.
TCTGCTTCAATCATTTTTATAGTTTTTTTTAACCTGCGTGCTATAGTATATAATTTTCGTGCTTTTGGGGAAAGCTGCTGTTTTCTGGTAGACCCTATTATTCTTAGAAAATGGATTTTGCGTCTTAATTCTGAAACAATGTATAACAATTAAAACAAGGATGCATATGTTACTTTGAGAAGTTTTTGTTGAAAATAGTATGCAACAATGGCTTAGCAATCTTCGATTGAGATGTAATAGAACAAGGTAGCTTATCCTAATGAAAATGACTAATCAACATCACTTATCAACTATGTACTTTATTTACAAGTATATACCTCTTCGTGTTTTGGGTAGTTTCGGAGATATTTTCTCTGATTGAGTCACATCAGTATTAGCAATTGAAGCTAAAAATATACATATATTTATCACTCATCGATCTCAACAATGTATATTTGAGAACTCACCTTCCTGGCATGGTGGGGCATTAGAACTAATGTCCATTTCTTCAGGTGGAAATAGAGGTATTTCTTTTGACGTATCTGCTCTATGGGTCATATCTAATGATACACTCGTAGATGGAATTACAACTTCTGGAACATTGAAATAAAAATATGCACAAATATCTATAAATTACATAGAATATATAATGCATGTTTTACATTGTTTCTATATCCTATATCTATATAAATTTTATTAACATAACTTACGTGGCAGATTAATAGTAGGCAATTCATTATATTTTAAATCTGTCCTATTATGGCAAGGAACAAACTTTTGATTGGCAGCAAAATGGTCAGAACAGACTCTATAAGTATTCCTTATTTGCTGAATACCTTTAAGAGCTATATCCATACGATCAATAGCCACTAGCCATTTTCTCACCATCTACAAACCATAACTTCATTTAATACTTATTGTCAAGTGTCAGAATGTTCTTTGTAGAATATATACTATTATTATGTACATATATATCATATTAGTGCTTACTTCTGAATTGTTTGGAAAACGATGAAGTTTTCTGGTTTCTGATGAGACTTTTCCACAATTACGCACACAGCACCGCTTAACCATTATATCATATAGTCAATGGAGCATAAATGGTAAACACAAATATAATAAATGAAAAATAATAAACACAAATATAATAAATGAAAAATAATAAACAAAAATATAACGCACATACAATATAACCCTCAATCACCATAAACATAACCTGGACGATCTCAAATCAAAGCAAACAATCCAATATGGCCGAACGAAATTAAACGCCCTTTTTCTGATTGGTCAATATCGACATACTAGCGCCACAGGCGACTGGGTGCTCAACAATAACAATAATTGGCGGGAATTCAAGAAGTGATCAGGGCATGCCTTAATGTGCGAAGATCCAGCCGGTGCAGCTTCTTTCCTGATTTCATGCAGCTAACGATTACTGAAAGCGCTGCTTAAGAAATAAATGTTTCACAATGTTTTTATCTTACTTCACGCGCAATGCGTGCTTGCAGCGTCTATCCAATACGTTGCTCTAATCGTGACATTGAATAATATAAAACGTGGATGATGTCATCGATTCGCCGATAATGTTGGCTACTAATTTAAAAACTCACGTACACAGATTATGATTTAAAAATGCGGATGAGGGTGTTTTTTTTTACTTTTTAGGAGGCAGCTATAAACTTTGCATTTGCTTTCAGACAACATTGTTTTCTAACAAAATTGACTATGTGCCACGGTAAATGATTCATTTAATTTCTAATTTAAAGTACCTACAACATTACTCTTACTATTCGTAAGTCATAATAATAATACATGTAGGATCTATAATTCTATAATTACTATTAGACAGCTACTATATTGATTTTAAATAAACTCAGAATTATTTTATTCAAAAGGTTTTCCTCAGTTCTTTATTAGCGAGTGCTTCATTATACACTTACATCATCATGTATTCATAATACAATTCTCAGAATTTATATAGTTCTCATTAAACTATGTTTCGTGTGGTTAAAAACTACAAACGACAATATTGTGAAATAAAATTTCATAGAATTTTATCAAATTTCTAGCGAATTCAAATTTATTAAGAATATACCATGTCACATCCAAGTATGGCGACGGATATCTATAATTTGGTAGTTACTAATTACATATTTAAGTACAGTTTTACAGCAATAGCTTGCTAAAAGATTCAATGATATTACAAATTTTTGTTTGTTTTTTATATTGCAGAAATATAAAAAATAAAATATTAGCAATTCAACTTACTGCAATATGTCATTAACAAGTAGGTATACAAATATTGTAACATATCAAGAAAATATATTTCTAGAAATTTAGTTGTCTTGTGGATTTCGCAGAATCGCTTCAAATATTATCGGTGATTGCGGTAATAGCTCCATTTTTTTGCTGTAATTACACAAGGAACTGCAACAGGATAGTAAAAACCGAATCAGCACAGGGTTTATCGTTGTATAAAAGAAAATAATACACTTTTAATGCAGTAGCATTTTAGAAGGTTCACAAAGTTGCACTCGGATAGTGATGGTATGAGAGTTGTGTTAATAAAAGTCAATAATGGTGTTACCAAAAGAAGATTCTATAAGATTTGTCTTTTACCGACTCTTCATGTTATTAAGATGCAAATGAAATAAAATAAACTGAAGTGTTCGTTATTACATTTTGTTCTTATAGAGGGTGTAACAATAGTGTGAAATTCTTCCATATCTCCATTTTTATGTACAATACAGCAAATATTTAAATACAAAAGTTGTTTAGTTTTACGAAATTTATAACGTAAAATTATTCTACGATATACAGGGTGTTTAGTTTGCCCGTAACCATCAGTATCTTTACATTTTTTAATGAAGCATCCCATATATGATCACATTTTTGAATTGCCCGAGGAATTTTAAGGCAACTTTATACAGGATCATATTCAATTATTTTTATTAGTTTACAAGATTTGTTTGAAAATTTTGACACTTTGCTCTCTTCAGAAAAATGTCAACAATCGTGTATTGGCTGTAATTAACTAAGAAAGGTGCATTTAATATTAAGATTTCGTTCCATATGTTATAACACCGTAAATATACCTATTTATTCATTTTATTTAATATATTTGTTATTTATTTATTTAATGCATTTTCATTTATCAAGTTGCACATTTGTCTGCATAGTTTGTGTTATTATTTATTGTTAAAATATTATAAATCCTCCCCTACTGGGACCGTATAAAGAAAGAAGGTTATATTATACAGAGTCATTCACCGAACCGGTTCGTTAGAACTTTTTGATGTTCTTGAAATTCAACATTTCTGAAAACTTGTAGTTATAACTGATATCATCTGGACTGATCAGCAAAATTATTTACGCCGTTGTACCACTTCCGGTTTACCGGAAGTTGATGTCAACTTTCTTAATTTAAATAGTATGGTATATTTTTTATGAATATTTTGTGTTGGGCATACAATTTTGCATCAAAACTTACTAAGACACCCTATGTCAAAAATCAGCCGTTTTTGAGTTATTCAATTTTTTTCAAATATAGGGCCAATTGCAACGTTATGTTCAAAATTCTGTATTTCTGAAGGCATTGCAGCTAAAGACCTCATATTTGGCACGTTATTAGCCGAATTATAATTTATACAAGGTCGTCCAAAATTAACGTTCATTTCAACCAACTTTACGTATGATTAATAAGGAAAGATAGATAATTATTAAATGTATTCATAAATGCAATAATATATAGGATGTTGCATTAAAAAAAGTGACTTTTTTATCGATGTGAACTTGGTTGAAATGAACGTTAATTTTGGACGACCCTATATAAGTTATGATAAATTTTAGGACGTGAATTTGATGTATGCTATTTTGCTAGGAATGTTCGAAATCATCTAAATAATGCACTCCGTGATAAATGGATTGGCAGAGGAGATCGGGCGCATTGGCTACCAAGGTCACCCGATCTGACCAAATGTGATCTTTTTCTTTGGGGATACAGAGCAAGTTTATCGAACAGCCCTAACAATTCGACAGAGAAACTTTCTTTTAAAGGGCACACCTACATAACACAGAAATGAGAAATAATTTGAAATATCTCTAAAACCATTAATTTTAACTACATACATATTTTATTCAAATTAAGAGAATTAAATTTCACTTTTAACTGACCCATAAAAATTAGCGTTTCAATTTAGAAAAATGAATATTTTCGCATTTCAATTGTTTCAAAAAGACATTGATTTCTAGAACACTCTGTATAACGTATTTAAGTCTACATCTTTTATTGTCATCATAGGATATGCTTTTAACGTTATGTTAAGTTTCATAATGTTACATTTTTTCGTTACTGAAATACTAGCATTTTTCTGAAGAGAGCAAAATTTTAAAACAAATGTTAATATCTTGTAAACTAATGAAAATAATTGAATATGATCCTGTATAAAGTTGCCTTAAAATTCCACAGGAAATTCAAAAATGTGATCATATAGGTATAGGATGTTCCACTTAAAAATGTAAAGATACTGTTGGTTGGCAAACTAAATACCCTGTATATCGTAGAATAATTTTACGTTATAAATTTCGTAAAACTAAACAACTTTTGTATTTAAATATTTGCTCTATTTTGCATAAAAATGGAGATATGGAAGAATATCGCACTATTGTTACACCCGGTATATTAGTTTATTACCATGTTTACTTTTAATTAGTAATTTCGCCATATTTAAGGTGGGCAGGATGTTAGGGCATTACATTATAATATTAAATTTAGGAAAATTTCGTGCCATTTTTGTGCTAGTAAATCGAATATGTCGGTTAAAAGGTGCTAGCGCACCATCCGCCATAACGAGTACAAGGTGCAAGTGACGACGGTGTACGTCATAATAAATAGAAATTTGAAATCGATGTTTTATACAGTTTACAACAGTTTAAACGGGTTTTATATAATAACAATATAAATTATTAACAACAAAATTGTACTACTTTACACATTTGCTTATACAGGATTACAAATAAACAAGTACAGGGAATTTGAGGAATGTACAGAAGTTAGTAATATCTGTTAAAGAACTTGAGGAACGTGTTCAAATAATAAGTATAGTCGAATTTTTTGATCTTCTCCGTTACGTCATGAGTAATGTCAGTGAATCGACTCATATGTCATATTGACATTTCTCTCTAATGTAAGTTAAATGTCGGTGATGAATATTTTACGTATATCTTTGCTTAATTACTCTGTTAATGATGTAATGGATAAGATCCAAAAATTCGACTTAGATGAATAACAACAACCAACATGTTGGAGGTTGTGGCTATTGAAGTTAAGCATGTTAGCTAGTCTGTTTTAGTATGTACTTGTATAGTGCATTGCTCCAATATTGCACAATTATCCATATATGAATTTTATACATACACAATATACAGCCTGGAAGCCAGGTAACTAAACGCTGATACCGCACAATTACAATTCCCCACCACCATGTATACCTATCACGTGTGATTGGACTGTGTTCGTATTACATACCGTAAATGCATTAAGGAACAACCAGTCATAAAGTTAAAAAATTATGATAGCAGATACAGGGTGAGGCGGTAGTGCGAGGAAGTCCAATTATTCGTGTATTATAAAAGAAATGAGAAAATGTTATTAAGGTAAAAGTTCAAGCGCATGGGTGGCTATAACCTAAAAATATTTTTCACTATACAGGGTGTCAAATAAAGACAGGGCAAACTAAACTTACTTTATTTTAAATGGAACAGCCTGTATATTTTTACTATTTAGGGTTCTCCTAGGTCTTACTTTTATTATAATATAGGATTTTGCTATGTTATTCAGTTTACTTTAGAAGATATGGGAAGTTTTGCATGAATTTTATATCAAAGTTGGCGCCTCGTACCTCGTATCGTACTACGGCTTCCACATAAAAGAATTTATTTGCGCTACAGGTCAATCATAGCTAATACTGATTTTTTCACTCAACTTTGCGTGAGATAATGATAATTTTAGCGATTTAGGTATAGAATTGTATTTTCCCAGCTAAGCGGCAGTTTTCGTCTAATATTGCTATTCAACTAATCAAAATCAAACCAGGTTTTACTTAAAGTCATGTTTTGAGGAGTAATTGGACTTCGTCGCATTAATGCCCCATCTTGTATATAATAAAAGTAAAATGGCATTTTAATTTAATTCGTTGAACTGTCAGAATTACAGTGAATGATGAAAATCAAAATTAAAGAAAAATAGTATAATGGTCGAAAATGGAAAACTCACTAATACCATATTACAGCTAGATTTATTTAAGTAAATATATTAAAAAGACAATAAAAAAGTAATAGAATGCTAGATAAAAAAAAATTAACGTTCATTCCAAAAATAAATAGAATATGCCTTCAATTATTCGTGAAATAATTTTGTGTGACGGATCAAACTACACTCTACTACCGATAAGGTTACATTGAATTCTATCACCAGCTCTGACCAATGCTCTGTTACGAGAGGCGATCAAACTGATATGGGTGGGGTGTAGGCACCTCCCGCATCGTTCAGTTTGCTCACATCCACATGGTATAATAAAATAACATTAAAATTTAAAAATCAAATTATACAGAATTTTTAATGGAAAAAATTAAAAATATTATTAGGTTAAAAACTTTTATTGCAAAAGATATCAAATAAATGAAAGAAATTCATAGAAATTTTAGAAATTCAGTGTAACATAAAAATAGCATTGTAATTTACCCATGCCACTCACAGTTTAATTGTATCTAAAAAAAATTATACAAATGATTATTAAATTTTCAGTTAAACTTATTTTCCGATAATTACTACGAAGTAGGTAAACGTTTTCTGAGTTACGGAATCATCTAAATACATAAATATGTACCAGGTCATCAAAATCAGTTACGTAAATTTAATAAGACGAATTAAAAATTGGTTACACTCATGAACTTTCTGCTACTCCGTGTTATTTAGCTTCAGTTCGCGAACATACATTACACATTTCAGGGTAATGTACCGAGTAGTCAAATAAGAATGGCGTTGGGTCATATCTGAGGAACGGTTTATACTACAGCTTAGGGAAAAAATATCACTGACTAAAGTGGCCACGAAAAACTGGAAATTATTTAGGAAACTGTAGGCTGATCGCTAGATGGCATAATTGACCAGCACCGAAAATTCATTTTTTTTGTATTTTACTCTGCAGAAATTTTATTGTATTTTGGGAACTAAGAGAAAGCGAAATTTTGTTCTGAAGGAACGCCTATAACCGAATTTTACAAATTTTTATTGAAAACAGTGCTACTCCAGCAATATAATGCTTACAAATTCGAATCAATTTAACAAGTAACGTGCGTACTAGAAGGCCCAACAGTCAAATATGGGGACCTGGGTGGCTAAGAAAGTAAACTGTCGCGGATTTTTCTAGGGTTGCTGATAATACAAACTGTTTAATATTATTGTTTCCGCCATCGCTAAAGTGTGTTAAGGCAGTTTAAATAGGTACATTTTGTGATTTTTTGAACGAACGTTGAGTGTTTATGCTCACACTGTAATTGTAATTAATTATGTTGTTGTACTAAGATCTTAAGCTTTCAATTAACTATTTGCTACTCAAATAGCTAACTATTTTATATTCAAACTACTATAGTTTGAGTATAAAAGTCCACGTATTGTTCGTTTTAAAAATTAGAAAATTTAGTTATTTAAATTTCCTGAGCGCCCTCTAGCGGTGACGAAAGCAATAATATTAGACAGTTTGAATCACAAACAATAATGGTTGGTTCAGTCAGCTCTCCTTAGTCTTAATTTAGTATTATTAGTCTTAAGGTTCTATTTTCACTCCTAGCGAGCACATCCTATACTAACATCGACTGTCATTACAAATAAATTGGATAAGGAAGCTAATAGTACCAGTTGTCGATCATACTGCGAGATGAAAGACAGCAATATACAAAATGAGATAGCAAGATTGTGACATAGAGACATGTCGTGAAAGGGGTATAAGCACGTATAAAGGAATATAAAGTAAATTCGAATTGCAGTAATTGCGGCGATGATGTGTCCCTCTTTTAGAAAGGTGCCAAACCATTTGGAAGGTCTACAGTTCTTATATACAGGGTCCGGCAACGAAGCGGGGACGGAAGATTACACGCTTATTTGAAAGTTTGTCAAATATTTAGTCATCGGATATTCTTCCGCACCATTAAGTGCACGTTTTAAAAATATTTTGTTTTATACAGGGTGTTCCAGATGGTAATGCCAGACTAAAGTTGCATTTTTTTAAATGGAACAGCCTGTATATTAATAGAGAAAATGATCCGCGCTTGAAAGCTGGTTACAACGATATAATGTTGTATAGGCCTAAAGTTGATAGTTTATGTGTAAACAATGATTTTACTTGATAAATTGATACAGTTCAGTAGGCTATTCTGCATAGGGAAAAACAAAAGATTCGAAACCGACAGAGTAGAATATTTTTTACTAGTATGGACTGTCGTTGCTACGCGAAATAAATTCTGCAGCTGCTCCCTTTATACAGGGTGTTCACAATTTTGCAAAATCGAAGAAATCTCGAAATTTTTAGATGGAACACCCTGTATATTTTTTGCTCATTGGAAAGCCCTTTTACTACGTTTTCTATTGATATCTCATTTGATGCACCTAGGGTGGATTATTTTCTAATTATTTCTTCTTAAAGTTGGATTAATGAGAAATGCTTATATTTTTAGTAGCTAATTTGCACTTCAAACCTACTGTAAGATTAGATATTCAACAAATAATCCATAAATGGTCTATAACAAGAAGAAACTCCATTTAGTATGAGAAATAATTGATTTTCATTCAGCGGTGAAAGCAAACATTAAATTAATATAAAGTAATATAGCATTTTCAATAGATTCACTGCTGATCAAGTTATCTGGTGTTTTAAGGTTGTATACTTAATAACCAAGTTGTAAAAATTTCGTTTTGTGTTATAGTCTTTCGTTCAATCTTTAAAAGCAATTGTTATATTGACTAATTTTAGTATGTACCTACTCAAGAAATGGTAAATATGATATTTATTCTTGAGGAGTGTACAAGAAATTGTCTCCTAGCAAGTAGAGTATATGCAGAGAGATTTCCAAACCTTGAAAGAAGACCGGAAGCATTTGAAAGATTATTAGAGAAATTTATAGAAACTGGTAATAAACCGGTAATCAATAAACAAAGCGAACTGGCCGTATTATTAACAATACAGGAAAATCCACATACAGAACATTTAGAGCGAGTAAGGACAGCTAGAAAAAGATAGATCTAGAGTGGGGCGGTTGTAAAACATACGGAATTAACGCATTGGCGAGCGTGCTATTCCGTATATGTTTTATAACCGCTCCACTCTAGATCTATCTCTTTTCTAGCTGGCCTTAGTCGCTTTAAATGTTCTGTATGTGGAGAGATGTACAGTTCATGTAATGGATCTTTAGACACACGTCATTGTTTGATGACATAAGCAAAGATTGTCGGTTAATCTACCTATCCTTATTTAATATCGGTGTCGAATATTCAAGCGCGAAAAATACGTATGTCTGCAATACAAATCATATCTAGACTACTGCCTTAATCAAGTGTCAAATTGTACATCATTAGTATTCATTGTCATAACTTATTTGCAATATGACAGATTTATATAATAGGACTTTATTAAAAAAGGCGAAATTCATCTTATAGATGCTCTCTAAACGTTATGATCAAACGTAATGCGTGTTTTAGGTTAATGCTCAATTGGTAGAATCCTAACCATAGAAAAATCCTAACCTACTTTGTGTGTATGTTTACTGTCAGAAATGTGTATTTTAATGCATTATGTATATAGTGCTTGACTTGAACTAGAAGTACCGATTTGATTCGTACGCATAAAAATTGATGACGTGCGTCTAAAGATCGATTACACGAACTGTAGGTAAAGATGGTATTTCAAAGGTAACAGCTATTGAAGGTAGGAGCTTGCGTTTGTTGAGTATCTACTAAAATTAGTCAATTTAAAGATTGAACGAAATACTGTATAACAAAAACGAAAGTTTGTACAACTTGGTTATTAGTATACAAGCTTAAAACTGACACCTTTACTTTATATTAAATTAATGTTACCTTTCACCGCTGAATGAAAACCAATTGTTTCTCATACTAAATGGAGTTTCTTCTTGTTACAGACCATTTATGGATTATTTGTTGAATATCTAATCTTACAGTAGGTTTGAAGTGCAAATTAGCTACTAAAAATATAAGCATTTCTCATTAATCCAACTTTAAGAAGAAATAATTAGAAAATAATCCATCCTAGGTGCATCAAATGAGATATCAATAGAAAGCGTAGTAAAAGGGCTTTCCAATGAGCAAAAAATATACAGGGTGTTCCATTTAAAAATTTTGAGATTTCTTCGATTTTGCAAAATTGTGAACACCCTGTATAAAGGAGCAGCTGCAGAATTTATTTCACGTAGTAACGACAGTCCATACTAGTAAAAAACATTCTACTCTGTCGGTTTCGAATCTTTTGTTTTTCCCTATGCAGAATAGCCTACTGAAATGTATCAATTTATCAAGTAAAATCATTGTTTACACAGAAACTATCAACTTTAGGCCTATACAACATTATATCGTTGTAACCAGCTTTCAAGCGCGGATCATTTTCTCTATTAATATACAGGGTGTTCCATTTAAAAAAATGCAACTTTAGTCTGGCATTTCCATCTGGAACACCCTGTATAAAACAAAATATTTTTAAAACGTGCACTTGATGGTGCGGAAAAATATCCGATGACTAAATATTTGACAAACTTTCAAATAAGCGTGTAATCTTCCGTCCCCGCTTCGTTGCCGGACCCTGTATATATTTCTTTTTATAATGTACACCATGCTTATTCCCGTTCATATTTAGTGGACGAATAAGTTTATAACTCTTGAAATACTTTACTTTATAAAATAAAATAAAAATCTTTTTTATTAAACACGTAATTTCTGTCACTTACTATTCGTCCACCAATTTATAATTAAATGTTAATATTCCAGTAATAATTTCTTGTTTATAATCATTCTTCACAAAAATTATTGCAAGTAAAAATAACGCAATTTCAAATTTCCTACTAACAACTGATAATAGCCCTTTAAAACTCGGTATTAGTATTAGTCCCAAGAAAATAGGTATCGTTCATATAAAAATTACGCGTAGCCATGACAACAAGCGATAAGCAACAAATACATAACCAATAGAAATATTTATTTTGTACTCGCTTATCAAAACCTGTCATTTCACGATTCGATTTGCGTGCGTAAAAAGTCACTTTAAGCACGAGTGCGTAAAAGTAAAGTTGGTACTCCCTGGAACTTGATTAATTTAGTGACATTTTAAAATCATAAATCCCTAACCTTAATAATATGGTCATAAACGATAACGTATTTAACAATAATGTATTATTATTATAGTTCTCGTACAAAAAATATTACTATTTCGTTCTATATGGTATTTTTTGTACTCGCTTATCAAAACCTGTCATTTCACGATTCGATTTGCTTGCGTAAAAAGTCACTTTAAACACGAGTGCGTAAAAGTAAAGTTGGTACTTCCTGGAACTTGATTAATTTAGTGACATTTGAAAATCATAAATCCCTAACCTTAATAATATGGTCATAAACGATAACGTATTTAACAATATGTATTATTATTATAGTTCTCGTACAAAAAATATTGTACAAACTTCGTGCGTGAAACATTTCGCGAATTCGTGCCTGGTCACTCATTCGCGAAATATGATTTCACGCACTTGGTTCGTAAATAACTATTGCTGTGATATTAGTTTGAAATATTTAGGTAGATATAGGAAAAGCGATAAAAATGAGTGAGAAATTGGATGATGGATGATGAATCGAACTAGTGAGGGACTTTGCGCATATATATGATACAAATAAAAACTATAAAAATAGACTAGCATTACACCATTTCTCAACACCTTCTCTTATTCATGCCTTCCTTAAATCTATTAATCGCTTTAATACATATCCAATGATATATTACATATAATATAAAATAATACATGTCTACAACAATTAACAACTATAAGGTATCTAACAATTTTTCACTTCACTTCTTGTTGGTTTTCACAACATCTAACGTTATCTCTTCCTCTGGCATATTCTCTATATGATTGTAACTATTGTCTCAAATGATGGTGGCAACGCAAATAATAAGTTACATACTATATCTTCCTTTTTAGTTTTGCACTTGTCAACGGTCTTGTTACCTCGTCAAATGCAGTTGCCTCATCTTCGTAATCTATCTCTACAAATTTCTAAATACTTTTTTCTTGTAATAAAATCAACATTCGGAACTTCCAAGTGTGATAATTATTAGCCGTTAAACATCAATATTGAACGTATTTTTACTTCCCATAGTAGACAAAAAACTATTTGATATTTAAGGAATGCATTACACCATTTCTCAACAAAAACCAATAACGCCAATAAAAACAATAACAAAGCTGAAGTACGCCGTAGTTTGGTCTTAATCTTAGTCCTAAAAGTTTAATATTACGAACTTTCAAGGTCAGGATCCTTAAGACTAATACTAAGTTGGGGAATTGTATGAACACAAACATTAATTACATATCGCTGAACTTTTTAAGGTTAAGACTAATACTAAGTTAGGACTAAGGAGAGCTGACTGAACCAACCATAAGCTAAAGAAAATCTTTTCTAATAAGATCAAATTTGCTAAATTCTCTTCACAGAGAGCAGAATCATTAAAATTTATAGAAAAATGTCTATCATTTCGGTTTTCGTTGATTTATTGGTAATTTTGTCTACCTTTTTAATCCGTATTCATTGAACAATAGGTACATGTATTAGGATGCTGTATATGCAGCACTAACAATGATTTATTCCAATGCTAAATTTGTTTGTCCCTTTGGATTGCATTGACTAAATAAATTAATTGAGTCAATACAAAATAAGCATATTGGCGCAGTGTTTATTTTGCATTCTTCCAATATGCGACTATTTTAAAACAACAATAATGAGATAGATAAAGCACTAAATATCAACGCAAACTAATAATTTAAAGCACATTGTATTTTTATAATTTCTATTGACCAGACAATATTTGCACGAATAAAAAAAAACTAGAAAAATAATTTTGTGTTCTTTTCTATCAGTATAGAAGCCTAAATGTTAATAAAATAAATAATACTTAACTTCGTAAAGTACTATTTATTTTATATTACAAAATGTATCACAAAGTAACGGCTAAAACCATCGATTACCTAAATGTTCATTTTGCATTTGCCCTTTGAATTTTCTTCGACTTCTCTGGTGTAGTTACAGGTAGTATTGAAAATATATTGTTATAATAAAATTATAAATAATTAAAAGATTTGCTATTACAGCAATATATAAAAAAGTACTGTTTAGTTAAATATCTACAAGCCACGACATATATAATTCATCGAAATCTCATTATTCATAACTAGAGCTCAGTAATCATATTTATGTGCTACTAAATTTAGATTCTTGCGGTATTTAAAACACGTAAGCTAATATATTATAAATGTAAATGGGAGTTTTTAACGTACGTCAAAATCATCTGGACATCAATTTTCATGAAGGACACAATTGGCGGGAAACGGCAACTGATCATACTGTATTTCCTTATACGGTGCTTTGTTTTGATAGACGAACAACTGCACGCAATAACCAGCGGTTTATTGTATTTAAATAACGATAAGAGGATATTTCAGTTTGAATCTTTGTTTTGTTCTTATTTCTGTAGATGATGATCTTTTTAAAACCCATTCATAATTAACGAAATTGTTGCACGGTATTTTTCCTTTTTTCGTTAAATATTCCGGTACTATGATGTAGCAAACATTGCCGTAGAAGTTGGAAATTTTGTCCAACCGCGCTACTCTTTTTTTATATACGATTCGTTACTTAATTTTGTAGAATCTTTTTTCTATCGATGGTCAAATTAGTGCTTAGATCAGCAGGAATTTGATTCGAATTAGCTTCATCTAAACGACAACATTTTACAATTTCTCCGTGTACCTTTACTAATCTATTAATATCAAACGGTTTTTCTTATTATTTCCAGACCAGTAAAATATTTTATTTTGTTCGCAGTTACACATTACCCTTTTCTGATCTATATTCTCACGAAAAAGTTACTACATATATTTGAACTTACGGTGATTTGAGTTCAATTAATGAAATACTAATACGTAATAAATACGCTTATTGGGTACCTACATGAATACTTACGCTCAGACGATAGTTACTGGAGAATGCAATCACAATTTAGTCGCAAATTCTTCTGACTTCACACATCACACAGTCCGAGTTTCTGTTATGAGTAGGTTTGTTTTGGTTCAGAAGTCAGGATTAGTGATAGAAGTGCGCAGAACGACTGCGCAGAATATTGTAATTCTAGACTAATCCTGAATTCCTAATAACCAAAACACTTAGTTTTATTTTTAGCAGCCTAGTAATGTAACCTAGGGAATTTTATCTAAACTTAGTAACTAAACAGCAGTTGTCACTCGTGTCGATGAACGATGACAGGAGCGATGATAGCACTCAGATCAGTCTAGACTGTGTATACACTCACGGCGCATGCTTGGGATTATTTATTCAGAATCAGTACCTACTCTAGAGCAAGAACTGCTAGGACTGATCTAGGACGGTTCCGAACTAATTTAGAAAAGCAACCAAAACAGAGAATCGGGAATGGATAGTCAGTTCTGAAAAAACCAAAACACAATTCTGCAGTTACGCCTGCGTAGTAATCCTAGAACCGTCCAGAATGCGAAACCAAAACAAACCTAGTGCTTCCCGGTTTTGAACGTGTCACAGTAGACAGTCCATGTTGCCCATGGCTGTACGTTTAAAATTATTCTCATATCTTTTGCTGTCAAACAATTTTCTTAAACAGATTGGTTCTCAACTCTGAGATATGTATATAAAACGTTATTAATTACACCATCGTACCAGTTATCGTCAAGAAGTTTTTGAATTTCAATAGAATCTTTGCATTTTTGAATGTAAGGTTACAAATTCTATGCAAGTAAGTACAACAGTATGTAAATCATATTTTATAAATGAGCAAAAATGCTCTCTTCTGTCCGGCGTATTAACTGAAACTTCACTATCCGTAATCCAAATATTTTTCTCATGCAATGTACGATTTGTCTGTCACATTAAATGCTTTAGAATCATACCTTGGAAATATGTTTACACTGCAAGTCGTTCTTTGGTTATTTTCTGGATGTTTGTTGTGCTTGACATGTGCACTATTTTTACGTTGAAAACTTACGAAAAATGGCTCTTCTTTGTATTTAATATTCTCTACTAATTGTAAGAGTACATTTCTTGGGGCAATAATTATTTTGATTTATAATTTTTTTTCATATGTGTCCTTCATAGCAGTTAAGTGTGTCTCATCATCCAATAATCGCACTGTTAAAGTTGTCATTTTCTATTTAAATTGGTCAAGTGACAACCATTGCAATATTTTGCAGAGTACTTAAAATCTTGGTTATGATTCCTAAACTCAACAAAGAAGTGGAAGGTTCAATGCAGTACGGAGAAGAATGTGGAGAGGCGAACTTCGTGACACGGAAACTCGAGTGACCATATCAAAGCACACTTGTTCAGTATTATTCCACTGGTCTTTGTGAGTGCTTATCAGTACACACATACTTAGAAACGGCGTATTTCGAAGAAACTAGAGAACGTAATAGCGAGTATGCCGGATTTAGAATAGGAAGGAGTTAGAATTAAGTGTGTAAATTGCGACAACTATTTTACGTGTACCAGCAGGTGGAATTGTGAACACCACCTAAAAAGTATTAAACACTGTTCTACAATCCGTGGCAAACGATACGGTGAACAATTAACATTTGATATACAGTGTGTTTCACTTTTCATGGGGACACCTAAATAACTTTTTTATTTTGAAAGCAATCAATATAAAATTTTTATCAGTTATGTAGGCCACGACAATGCATCTTTTCATATGAATAGAGTTTTTATAAAGTCAAAATCTAGCCAACTACGATTAAAATAAAAAGTAGCGTTTCAAGTCGGGTCATAGTAGCGATTAAGATAGAGCAAAAAAGTATTAAGAAAAGTTATTACAAATCACTCAAGAACTCCAAATACCAAATTTCTCTGAAAAATTTGTAATTTTACATTTTTCTCCATTTTTATGCCATCAGCAGATGATAATTTGTTATTGCAATAATAAGAGTGCCATGAAACAAGAAAACGATTCGCAAATTTTATTCAGTATTAAAGAACAAAATATAGCAACAATTTAACGAACAATATTTTAAATAGGATCTTTTTCAACTAGATCACCTTGAAGACGGATACATTTTTCCAATCGTCTTTTGTGATTCAGTACAACTCGTCGTAGTATTTCTGGGGAAATTTCTCGGCAGGCTTGTCGGATTCTCTGACACAGTTCCTGTATGTTTTGAGGTCTTGATGCATACACAACATTTTTAATAGTTCCCCAAAGGAAAAAGTCAAGTGGTGTAATGTCAGGCGATCTAGGAGCCCACTCTATTAACGGGCTATTACGACCTATCCATCTTAACGGAAACTTCTCGTCTAACCATGCTCGCACTATTCTTGCGTTATGAACCGGGGATCCATCTAGCTAGAAGTACAAATCTCGCCTCTCATCCAGTGGTAAATCATCAAGCACATCCATTAATTCAGTATTTAAAAAATGTAAAAACCTTTCTGCATTTAGCGTGTCAAAAAAGAAAAACGGGCCAATGATTCGTGCATTTAAAATTCCGCACCACACATTAATTTTCTGTGAATATTGTCTTTTACAGTTGATGACCCAGTTTGGGTTTTCTGTTGCCCAGTATCTACAGTTCTGGGACGAAACTACACCGTTAGTAGTAAATGTAGCTTCATCACTAAACATAATTTTTTTCAAAAATTCTGTCATTTAGATAATTACCTTGAGCCCATAGACAACACTCCATTCTTCTATGGAGATCTCCATCTTCAAGAGTGTGTAAATATTTTGGCTTATACGGTTTCAATTTGTGACGACGGAGACATCTCCAAATTTTAGAGTAAGAGATATTTAAATTTCTAGCCATATCTCGTAAACTCGTGTGAGGATTATTACGATACGCTGCTAATATTACTGCATCTAAATGGTGTTCTCGATTGTTCAATCCTCGTGGACGTGGTTTAGTAACATTTCCAGTAGTGTTGAAAATATTATTCAAGTATGCAACAGTTCGATGACGGATGGGTGGACGTTCAGGGTGCCTCGCGTTAAACTCTCTAGCCGCCTCTCGGGTAGAACGTACATTGTCACCAACAATTCGAATAATTTCTACTTTTTCAGCAATACTTAAATGTCTATCGGCCATTGCTTAGCAAAGTTCGATAGTTGCAACTGAAGTAAACTGTTTAGTGAATTGACGTTTGATGTTTGACGTTTGAACTGATTAATACTGAAATTAATACTTTTTTGCTCTATCTTAATCGCTACTATGACCCGACTTGAAACGCTACTTTTTATTTTAATCGTAGTTGGCTAGATTTTGACTTTATAAAAACTCTATTCATATGAAAAGATGCATTGTCGTGGCCTACATAACTGATAAAAATTTTATATT
The DNA here is from genome assembly GCA_023690525.1 of Holotrichia oblita. Taxonomy (NCBI): domain Eukaryota; kingdom Metazoa; phylum Arthropoda; class Insecta; order Coleoptera; family Scarabaeidae; genus Holotrichia; species Holotrichia oblita. The sequence continues at coordinate 47,922,131 of CM043021.1, forward strand.
GATTGCTTTCAAAATAAAAAAGTTATTTAGGTGTCCCCATGAAAAGTGAAACACACTGTATGTAGGTGTTTTATTCTATGTAATCTACCGTTCACTTTACTAGACCAAGAAACATTTGTCTCCTTCTGGAGCAAGTATTCAGATTGTACATTATTAGGTCGCACATCGATAATAAACGTTATGCCATCTGCTCGTGACTATGTTGAAAGAAGAATTAAAGCAAAATTGAAAGATAAAAAATTGTGTTTATGTGTGGACGAAACAACCGATCAGCAAAAAAATTCTGTGGTGAATGTACAGTGGAAGAATTTGAACCGTTATCTTCTAGCTTATTTGCTTACAAAAGAGTTGCAAAATGCACTAGCGATGAACTTTTAAAAGTGGCGTTGACTTTCAATGTTTGTGAGCGACAGTGCCGCTAACATGCTTTCCTTAGGCAGATCTCTTATGCCCGTTTGCACCGTTTTGTATTAAAGCTTCGATTAACTTGAGCGCCGCTTAACTATTAAACTTAGTTTAATTTCAAATGAATTGCACCATCGAATATTGGGACAGGTTTAGTTAAACCGGCGTGATAATCGGCAACACCGCCTTTATGAGTACATTTGCTCTAAAGATCTTGTGTGAATCGTGTCTGATCGTGTGCGATCGTGTCGTATCGAATGTCATTTGTCATTTACACCAATAGGCGTTTACGAAAATTGAAGCGGTTTAGCCGGTAAATGTTTTGAGACGTTCTTCAATAACCGGTACATGTTGTACCGCGTTAAAAAATATAGGGTACATGTATTGGATACATATACCCGATACACATCGTCGTTTCAACGATCCATCGATACCATTCACTGTTTACAGTGTATTTGAGGTTATGAATGTATATGATAGATTCTTCTGGGAAAACCAAAATCAATTATGTCCAAATATTCCCCAAACAAAGCATCGCCCTCATCTTCCCCGAAAAATATCATATTTGCAATAACGCAGGATTTTTAAATTAACCGTTATATACTGTTTATGTTTGTATACGCATTTACATATGTTAAAAACATGTCAACAAACGCGATGCATTGTACGCAGCCATATGTTGCGCACGCGCATAACCAATGTACAACGTTCCTTAAAGTTAAGGGACCGTTAAACCTAGAATATTGACCGCTTAAGTAAAGCTATGCTTAACGATACTTAAGGAAAGCTTAACTAGCGGTGCAAACAAATTTTTAAATTTAAGTCCGGCTTAATGGTAAGCTGCGCTTAAACAATGCGGTGCAAACGGCCATTAAAGAAGAGAGTGGCAATCTGTTATATGTAACATATAAAATCCATGCTTTAAACCTTGTAGTGCAATTAATACCTAAATATTATGCACGAGTAAATGCTTTAATAGTTCATACGAAGGCAGTGTTTCTAAAATCCCCAAAACGTACAAAAAAAATCACAAACTGTGTCCTAAGGTGCCTGAACCATCACATCCGATTACTACGCGTTGGGAAACATGATTAGAGGCTGCGTTTTACTACAGCGAATATTTTGATGATGTAAAGAAGGTAGGTAATTTGATCCGAGACACGCCGGCTATCAAGAAAAGCCAGAAAATGTTTGAAGATAATCAGGTAAAAAGTGATTTAGAAACTATTCGAAAGAACTATTATGGACTAGCGGAGGGAATTCAAAATTACAAAATGATTCGATGTCGCTTGTGGATTCTGTTCAAATTGTCGATGATGTTCACTTACACCTATATGTGGCCTAAGGCGAAAAAATGAGTATGTAATACGAAAAGTTTATGAAAGTTGAAAGTGTTAGGACAAAGATTCAGATCTTCTCATACTAAGACAAATTTGTGAAGGTGCGTCAAAAGATCCATTAAGTTGTCACAAGGATTACTTTAAATTTGCAAATACATGTAACATCACTCGATGTGGAACGGTCGTTTTCATCATTACAAAAATATTTATTCCGCACGCCGCACTCGTTTGACTGAAACAAGTGTGCAAACTTATTTAATGATTCAAATATTTAGTAGATGCCACCCAGTTTGTGATTTCATGTAAGCTTTTTAAAAGTAAGTGTTTCAGCACGTTGTATAATATATTTGTTATCATTATTTTATGTGTAAACATTCATACGTCCTTATCGTGTATAGTTACTCATGCAAGTCACGAACATAAATGTTGCGAGTACGTAAACGTTACTGAACGCTCGTCTTGATGCGCCTGCTCAGCTCCTTCGCGTTGTTCTCCACATTGCACTGAAACTTGTTCCTCTTTGTCGAGATTGCTGCTTTGGTTACCTCTTTATCATTCTATTTGAGTCAAATTTTGCTATATATTGTATAATTCAGTCATTTTGCCCCAACTTATATTTAAATTAGAAGATCCGAATTGTTAGATTAAGAGTGGGTTTATCAATGTGAGGATAAATAAATTAACTTGCAGATAAAATTTTATTCGTAAGATAATTACAATGAAACGTTTATTGAGTGCTAAATAGAAGTTATCTGCAAGATAAAGCATTGTAGTTGCTAAATTTTATCTGCCAGTTAGCAATATCTGTCAGTTACTTACCTAACACTTTTATCCTCACATTGATAAATTTAATCTAACAATTCTGATCTTACATTCATAATAATCTTTCAATTCTTTAAATTAGTATTTAATTAATTGTTATTTCATTAACCTAAAAGTGGTAATGTTAAAAAAAAAATTATATCAAAAAATAATTTTTGCTGCAGTTGTACTCAAAATGTTATCCCGAATCAAAATATCGAAAAATATTCAGGTAGTCCCATTAAAAAATCGAAAATCAAAGTCATTTCCCGTAAAAGCGGAAATGATACGAATGTATCGAGTATGTCAAAAATATAAATTAAAGCCCCGCACAGAATTCCCAAATTTCGTTTCTTTATCTCAAATATTTTAGAAATTATAGGGGCGAGTCACCTCCCAGAAACACCCGGTATATTAATTAATTCATAATAATTAAAAATAAGAATGCATATTTTATCTATAAATAATTGTAACAGTATTTTAAAATTTCTATATTAATACAAGTGTTTCTTTTGGTGTCGTTATCTTTGAACAATATTTTTACACTGTTGATTCATCGGTATTTCCAAATAGCAATAGGCTGATAATATAGCTAATTCCGGGTCAGAGGCGCACACAGTATTTTTTTGGAGGCGGCCCAAGTTAGTACGGCAGGATATAAGAGAACTACAGACGATTTTCTTACGTTTAAGGGTATGAATGTTTTTTTGTGAAAAGAAACGCCGAGTAGATTTTACCTCTTTTTAGTGTTTATTTTTTTCAAATTAACATTTGTAATTTATAAGTTTATTTATAAACTCTAGTATTGCAAGCTTGATGCATGCTATAAGAGATGTTTTGTTTTATTTTCGTTACATTTACATCTTTATAATACTACATACACTTGCATATATTCAAATCAGTGAAAGCAAAGGTAACATAAAATACATATACGTATGTATGTACATACATTCGATTTTTTAGAATTGTTATTTTTTAGCGGGTGGGGTAACTGAAATGAAAAGCTTTCCGTATAATATGTATTTTTTATATCTATCTTTAAAGACAGTTGGTTATAGAAAAAGAACAGCTCTTTTACTTAGAGTGTTTTTGTGATGTTTCTATTGATTCCATTACATCTATACAGTGTATATCACAACGAAATTGGGTTAAAAGAATATAGGGAACTGATAAACATTTTATTGTATGTAATACATACATACATAATTTTTTCTACTTCTACGCAGGGCCACCGTCAGCACAGCCAGGGCCCAGGGCAAAATAATACAGCGGGCCCACTCCTACTCAATATTTGATGTGTTTTATTTTTGTCAATAGTATTAATATATGGATTAAGGTTTTATGAAAATAAAAGTTACTATAATGCATTCATTTTAAGAAAACAGTAGTTAGCGCTGCGATCGGCGTCCGTATCACACCGAAAAATGTTTGTATTTGTAAAATCAACTGTCATATAAATGTCATATAACCACATGTAACAAACATTTTGTGATAAATTTTTCATATCTTTTTATTTGAAAACTAAAAAAAAAATTACATATAGTTCAAGAAATTGAAGACGCCAGGGTGCGTATTCTCGAAAGTAGGAAACAGCTCTCACGTGGGAAACGATGATGTATTCCAATGAATAATAGGAGAGCTGTATTCTTGAAATTCGAAGCTATTCTCATCCCATGAATTTCGTTGGAACGTTGTTCACATGGTCAAAAGCAGTGGAACGGAGAAAATAAAAGGGAATATGTTGTTGCGCTTGCGCGTTTGCAGGCAATAGACAACCTATGTAATTATTTTTTAAATTTAAAGATAATCATAAGAAATAGCCATTCCTTTTATTCCCAGACGAAAAAATATATTTTTTCACCTAGAAATCGGGGAAGAAAGAAGCACGATTACAGCGCTCTCCCAAAAACGCGGCGTTTACGTGAACTAAAACTGTGACGTATGATATTGTGTATATGTCAGTCATAGATGTCAGTTTATGTTATCGAAATCTATTGTATTTGGACGATTTCTTTTTACTTTTAAATTTTAATTTTGAACTTTTGTAGACAATTTTAATCTTGTTTTGACTAAAATGTCTGCAACATACAAGTATTGTGCAGTGCCAATGTGTAAAAGTTCCACCGTGAAAACCCCTGATAAAAAGTTCATCACAATCCCCAGGGATGTAACAATAAGAAAAAAATGGTTCACTGCCATGAGGAGAGATGTACCTTTGTCAGAGAAGACTACAGGATATTGTTGTACTGATCATTTTGATGTAAGTACAAGTACCTAACCTATACAAGTAGTATGGTATCAAAATTAGTGTAGGTATCTTTAGACGGGCAGATCAGTTTTCCGTTCAATCTCAGTTTCAGTCGAACTGTCAGTTATCTGTATGTGTAAATACCAAGAACTGTAAGAAAAACTGACACTTGCCATTTTTTTGAAGTAAGTTATGCACGTTTTTATCTTCCACAACCTTATATAAAATTCCGTTGAAGGAATAGATATTTTCACTATCTCCCATTTTAACCTACGTACTTCGTCAAGATCATAATAATAATAATTCATGCCTTATCATCCCCCAACAGGATAGATTAAAGGGATTAAACTGTTGAATATAACCGTTGATTGAACGAATACATAAAGATGCGCTACCTATGACTGTTGACAGAAATTTCAGATCCTATATAATGCCAAACGCAAATCTCCATTTGATGGGATAAATTTCTGTCAACTATCATAGGTAGCGCATCTTTATGTATTCCTTCAATCAACGATATAACCTACAAATTAGACCGGTAACGTTTACAGAGTTTCTACGTCACGCAGCGTTTTGGTCACGTGGCTTCCTCGGGCATCTTTCAACTCAATGATCATCAACTTGATGATGAAAAGTTTGTAAAACTTTTTATCATTTGATGCAACAATTATGATTATGGGTTACCATGGTTATTATTAATGCTATTCAGTAGTTTAACTGTCTATTTATTGTGATTGGTACCTTGAATTTACCCTTCGCCATTGCTTCCAATCTTTCCTTGGTCCTCCAGCTGCATTTAATATATCAGAAATTTCTTCCAATTGTTTTTGGGCTTTTTGTCTTGTAAATTGGTTAGTGAATTTTCATGTCCGCAACTCTTCATTTGTTTTCATATATTCTATGAAAAAGTTGTTTTTATGTGTGCGTTATTGGCGCTAATCTTTTTCCATCTTTTAAAAGTTTTACCAAATAGTAGAAAGCGAGACAAAAACACTGAACTCAATACAATAAACATCAAAATAATTATATTATTGAACTTGAAAAGAGAATGACCTTTCGTAAAGTACAGTTTTATGTGCTGGTGGCGATATTTTTCCGCGAAACCTGGTTGGTATATTGTGAACATCTGTTCTGAATTTAATTAAAATACAAATACGGAGGACAGTTAGTTAATAGTATTTAATGATATAGAGTTAAACACCTAAGTAGTCGTCTGTTCTCCATAGTCAACCACCCAGCAGTTTCCAACTTATGAGTTATATGGTCAAATTTGCGAATGCGATATATATATCTCAGGCACGAGTTCTGAAATCCTGAACAAAGTGGTAAACAGCAGTACAGTATACAAATTGTGACAAGACAAAAGTATCGCATAGATTCTTTTTAATATTTTCACTGAACACATGTCTATACGGGAACAATTTTTTCAGATTCATATATGCATTTTTGATGCAATTATTGATGTGATCATGGTATCTGTGAGTATTATCAATGATTAAACCTAAACTTTTTGCCTTGTCACACAATGCCAGTTCTTCGTTATTAATTTTTAATTTGAAAACAATTTTTTTACACTTAAATGACAAACTCTAAGTTAATGATGAAATCTGTGTTCTTATTACCTTATTTACTTAACTCGATAGCTAGGAAATATATTGAAAAAATTCTCGTTTTAAAACTTTAAGCTGAATGTACTGAGAGTGTATAGAAATAAACAACGTATAACACATATTAACATGAACTTATTTAAAATAAATCCAGGATTTAGCTGTAAAACAACTATTTTTAATCAAATTTGTATATAACAACAAAATACGAAGAGAAACTATCAATGAAAATTGCAAGCAATAAACAATACTAAACAATAAGAAAATTTGACAAGTGACAGCGAATCAAATTCAACGATAGCTAACAGCATTGAACTGTATACTAACGTAACTAGAACGGCATCTAGAGACACAAAAGCATATCAGGTGTTGAAGCTAAACAAAGATAGCCAATGTGACGTATTTCTGTCAACGTCTGATTTATAGTGTATTAGGCAGTATTTATGTAGTTTATGCCAATGTACAACATACTTGATTGTCAATCCGAACGTAATATGTTTTATTAATTTTGCGCTTTAGCTGCCGTACACCGCAATATGTTGAAAAGAGATAGAAATACGTCAGTGTTCACAGTTGCCTATCTTTTGCCGGGCTTCACTTTTTTAGTATTAAGTTACCGTTCCAGTTATATCGTAGCTATATAGAATTCACTGGCTAACAGTGATTTTTTCATTTTATCCAACTTAAATTTGATACAAAGGTAGGTTTTTATTGTGGCGTAAATTTGAGTGGGCTATCAGCCAATCAGAATCGAAGAAATTATTGCCTATCTTACCTAACACTGTTTTCTTAAGGTGAATGTAGTACACTACATTAGTGCATTATAATAACAAGCAGTTTATTATTTTCCATAAAATACAACAAACTTACAAACATATTTAATAATAATTCTTAAGACTTAAGTAATGTTCATAATAATATTAACAGATTTTGAACTATGTTTTATTTACAACAACACTCTTCTTGCCTTCCTTTCTGCGGAAATTTGAATAATTGAGTCAAAATTCAATGTTCTTGCTAGCCTAGACTCAATAGACAACACTCCCAAATGTGACAATCTTTGCTGTGCCATAATCGATCTCAAACAATTAATTTAATTTTTGATCAACTTGTTTTAATCGGATCTCCCGGAAGCCGGGCTCGGGGATTTAGTCCCTCTGCCCTCCCCTCCCCTCCCCTTCCTGACGGCGAGCCTGCTTCTACAGTTAAAGCGGAAATGCGTATCAACTTCCTTATTTTTAATAAAATTACAAATAATTTTTTTAATTGATTTGTATTGCCGAGATAAATCTGAGACTACTTTGTCTGATAAACTTTGTATCTAAAAATTACTTCTTCTTAAATTAAAAAAACAAAAATTGCGGACTACAGATTTCAAATTTTCTGTAATTATTTAGGAAACTGCGTTGTATCAAGTACTATTTTACAAAACAATACCGAGTGTCCAGAAAGATAATCTAAATTGTTTTATCCAGAAAGTATCGATATCTTATTATTTTCAAATAGCAATTAATATTTTTTTCATTCAATTACATAGTTCATTTAAAATTAGAGATTAGCGTGTATTTTACTTCGCTATAGCTAAATTTCATTCCTTTAAAGTTATTTTTGAAAAATATAATAAATTTTATTTTGTAAAATCGTCCAGTCTATGGATGTTAGCATAAATAAATATATGAAACTCCATGAATGATTCATAATAATATTTTTATTCCAGTTACAATCGACGAAATTACTGAACAGAGAAACGCGGTATAAATGTCAGACACCTACATTTTGCACTACAAATATCATTGCGAATAAGCTGCACCTATCACAAGTTGTGGTTATCTAAAATTTCTGCCATTGAATACTTAGAAATGTTGCGATTTGGATTTAATGACGTAGATTTTGGAATCTAATACCTACCTACAATGAATATTATAGAAAATACGTATATACAAATCGCTCAATACTTAGCGGAAGCATTTTAAACAATTAAAAAAATGTATTTTCTTTTGGATCATTTTTATCATAGACAACAAAAAAAGATCTTCGTGTAAAAATTTACATTAGTGGTTTTTTTTTCACATTGTTTCGTAATCTTATACCGCAGTAATTGTTGAGTTAAACGTAGAGATTATTATTACTCAATTACTCTTTTGTTTTAATTTATTAATTCTACTTTCAATATCCTTAGCGATTCTACAAAATCAAAATTAATGTAGTTTGCAAAATAATCTTAAAGCTCTGACATTTAACTATTTAACTAACTACTTACCTAAGTGAATACATACGGCCCATAATTTTAACCGTACTACACACAAATAAAAATTAATTGCTATTTTAAAATTATAATATATCGATATTTTCTGGATAAAAAGCTTGGAATCTCTTTTGATTGCCCGCGATTGTCTTCAAAAGTTTATGTAATCTCGCATTTGATACAACCGAAATTTCTAAATATGTAATTACTTCAAATTTTAAATCTTTACGTGTATTAAGATTTTAGAAATGTAGTTGCCTGCATTATCTTCTTTTAATTAAAATAATTCAGAAAGGGCTAGTTTTATTG